>CAKNWT010226006.1:0-12208 GCA_932066315.1 Andricus coriarius
TAAAATAAAGGCTGTTTATAAACTATAAACCCGTCCAGTACGAAGGCCCCCATCCGAGTATATCTCAGCTAAGTACTACTTCTCTTTAAAAATCAAACGAAAATCCTTAAACACTTCTACAGAAAGAAATAGGAAAATAATTCCAGAATAGAAAAAAAATTTCAAGTTTCTCATTTCGTTTGAAATCATGTTTTTTTTTTCAATCGCCAATCAATTCCTTTCCTTTCTGCGTTTTTATTGTATTTTGAAAAGGAAGTGTGTAATGAATTGTATCCAGATTGAAGTTTATGGATAACATAGTCGTCAATGAATGCTATCAATGTAGACGTAGACTACCTGTACGCTCGATTCGAAAATGATACTCTTGGGAACAGTTTAAAGCACCACGCAGTTCTATAAATCTCGGCACACTTTTACAGAAGGGAAAAATAAAGTTCAGGAATTTCCCGTAAGGCATTTTCATGTACTTTGATCGGGTGATTGTGGAAAGGGCTCACTGGGTATTGAAGATTAATTTCTTCGTCAATTTGCAAGAAGACAATTTTTAATTTCAAACTGCACAAAGTATGTGTAAAAATGCTTGAAAATATAGTTTTAAAAAACAGTTGAATCTGTAATAAAAAATCGTAAGTAATTTTGATTCAATCTTCATCATTGATAGTTTCTTCTTTTTAATTTTAAAATATTATATCTACAATGTTAGTTGCATTGTTCTAATTAAAATAAGGTTAAATTTGCATTAAAAAAATTGTCAAGTAGTTAATTATAGATATCTAGTTATCTACATATAACTATATTATTTCTAGCTGAATAAAAAATGCATTGGAATAGAATTGCATATAATCATTTCAAGAACAAAATGAGCTACCAATGATGAAGATTGAATAAAAATTATGACTTTTTCTCAAAGCGAAATAAAATCATAAATAAACAATTGTAGATTCAAATATTTTTTCTGCATTGCTCTTCGATTTCTCCTTTAAATGTCATTATATTCAACTATGTGTCTATTATCCTTGATCATATAAACTATTTTTAAAATTTTCATCGACGAAAACATAAAAATTATTAAAATAAGAACTCTTTCAAACATATTTAGTTAACTTGCGGAACAAAGGCGTTTATTAATCGACTCAAAATCAATTATTCTTTTTCAGGCCATTTTTAATTTTTGTTCCCCAAAGTCTCTTCATGGTGCCCCTAAAATTTCCCCATGAAAGTGCAATAAGGATTTCGCGAAATATCGGCCTTAAATTATTACTTCTTTTTTATTTTATTTCATAGATCCTCATTATTGAATGAATATACTACAAGATTAAACGTTTTTCAAAATAATATTCAATTGTTTAAAAATGGTTTGTTAAATAACTTTCTTTCCATAGACTATCACGAATTAATGTTATTGTGTTAATGCTTTGGCCTAATTTATGAATCTGAAGAGTGAATTTTTCCATTGCATTTGTCTATTTATTATGTAAATAATTTATAATTAACAATTTGCAATTCTACAACTTCCATTACTTCATCCTAATTCTTAGGGTTTTTAACTTACTGATCATTGCTTGAACAATGTTTATTTGTATAAACAATTAATTATCTCATGATGTCGCGAATAAATAGCATTTTTTTAAATTCTACGATCTAATTAACAAAAGGGAACATCTATTTCTGAATATTTTTAATTGTACTTATTTATTTCAAAAACTGTTTTTGAAACACTCGTCGTATCTGGCTACCATGGAAAATACAATAAAATTGGAATATTATAAGATAATAATTTGTTTAAATAAATATGAAAATAATGTAAGCAATTATCAGTAAGTTAAAGACACTAAAAATTAGGAAAAAGTAATGGAACTTGTAGAAAAATAGGACAAAAATGCGTTTTTCTAGCTTTATCATATGAAAAGCTGCATTTAAACAATTGAAGCCGTTTGTCAAAGAGGGGCCTGAGTAGTGTTTTGGTCAAAATAAAACTTATTACACGAAAAGGGTCTATTACATCACCTCCAATAAATTCTGCAATAAAAAGTGTATTAATAATGATTAATTAATGTTAAAATTGATTAGAAAGTATGATGATTATCGAATATGGGTTTTAACCAACTTTTAAAATGTCCCCTGATATTAGGGATTAAAATCTAAAATGCAGTATAAACTGCTTAAATCTAATAAAAAAACTGAAAGTAAGTTCAACCACGTGGAAGTGCAATAATTTTATCAAATTAGAAAATAAAGTAAATCAGTAAAACCTTCAGTACACACCAATGCAAGCTAAATCATGACTTGTTATTTCATTGTCAAAAATGGATCTAAGTATCATGAAAAACAACAAATTTCGTTGAATGTCACTAATGAAAAAGGTTCAAATATGGTCAAAAACTTTCTGTATGTTTCAAATTTAGCTGTACAGTTCTAAAGTCATAAATCGTGATGCAAAAAAGGATTCAGAAAAATAAAAGTAATAAGTAGAAATAAAAGCAAGTAAAAAATTGTGTTTAATTTTCGAAAATGCAATGAGAATGTCCATTGTAGAAAAGGGATTTAAATAAAAATATTATTTAGACTCCTTTTCCTCTGTAAATAATGTTCTTGTTAATTTTGATTGAAAATAAACTTTTAAACTCAGTAAAAACGATATATAACAGTTTATTGATCTGATCTTAAAGTATCTGCATAAGTATTTTTGACAAACCGATTTAATTATAAGTTGTTCACACAATAAATAGACAACTACAATGAAAAAATCCCTCTTCACATTGAAAAGTATCGATTTAGGTAGAAAAGGAATGTAAACTTTCTATACTTCTCTTGAAAAATTCAAATCTTAATTCAGAGTTTTGGGTCACCCTGTATATTGTGAAATGAAATTTATTCAGCATTGCAAGCTGCATTTCAACTAGTTCTTCCAGCTTCAGGATTGACCGAGGGATTAGTTCAGGTCACTTGTCTTAGATCCTAAGTTTGACGACAGGTAATAAACGCGAAACCATTTCGGCGAATTACTGTGCCAAACTCTACACTCCCTATAGCTCTCTCTATTGTGAATATTTGTATCTATATTTCACACAACCTATGACAAACAGAATGAGTACTTCACCATAGTTTTAGGGAAGGGATGGTCCTCTCCTTCAATTCAGCTTTACATCTCTGACAGCATTTCAAAATTTGCCAGAAATTGTTCAACTACCGCTCGAGTAAGATCGGTAATTCGGAACTAGAAGGAGCTTTAAACATTAAATACAAAAGTGAAATATTTTTGTGAACTTCGTGCATCAATTATCATCATGGCCAGTGTTTCACCATTGTACCCCGATAACAGTGTACATTCTAGAATGAATAGAAGATCAGGGATATACGACATCGATTTGTCCAAAATGTCTATTAATTCTCCATCACCCAGTCTTCCGAGACGAAATTCCTCAGCATCATATGTCAATAGTGCGCTTGGGGCAATTCCACGAGGTACAAGAAGTTCTACACCTGATTCTGCAGCTAGGATCTTAAGGACTCCAGAACCGTGTCTTCATAGGCGAAATTCACTATCAGCATCAATGAGAAAATTTCGAAGTAAGGTCACACATGCCATCGATCGTCTCAATGTTTCTTTTTCGGAATATATAGCAGAACATAAAGAACATAGAGAACATACTGTTGCACCTTCTGTAGTTTCAAAAAGCTCGCGGGGTAACAAGACCGTAGAGAAAATACTTTCTTCGGGAGGTATCCGAAGAAATAAAATTGCACCCGCAAGTTCTCTGCTCCACTCATTCAAGCCAAAAAATTTGTTTAAAAAACGTGGGAATAAAAAGAGTCGTGATGTGGATACAATCAGCAAATCATCTTCTTGCTCATCGTTACCATCGTTAGCATCCGTGGAGTATCTTCATCCTGTAGTGCCAATGGAAACTGGAAGTGGGAGAGTTTTGATTTACGATGACCTTGAAAAGTCAGTAGTGTCACATTCGTTTTCAGACAATGCATTCGATGATGTCAGCTTTACTGAAGAAGTCGACGTTCATCGATCTGAAGATCCAAATTTTGAAGCGAACCAAAGCTGTAGGCGTGAAAGCTGGGTTTCTCGAGTTTTTGAAGTTCCTGAAGAAATTAATCACGAATTTCGAGTTCAGCAGACCTTGCAAAGTTTGAATTGTTCACCGGAAAAGTCAGACGGATCTTTTGAATCGAGGAGTTCCTGTTCAAAGATTGTCCATCCAAGTTGGTCGAATGAACAGCTGGACAACGCGGAAGGTGATTATGTGGTAATAAAAAGAAAATGTCCATGTCGTATGCAAGAGGAAGAGGAGGCTAAAGGATTTCTTTTGTCGAAAAAAAATAATTTGAACTTGGATGAAACTCACGGATTCGTCATTGTGAACCAAGAGGAGGATGTTGAAAAGGCTAATTCTTATGTAGTTTCGATGTACGTTTAACTTCAGCACCACTCTTTAACAGGTATTTAAAAATTTCTTTAAATATTTTTAAAAAATGTTGCATTTTTAACATTTTTGTTATTGTTTAGCAAGATTCATTTTTCTTTATAAATATAAGGATTGTTAGTTTTTAAGGGCATGTGACAGTCTATGATGTCACCAATTATTATATGTTATTATATTCGGTGGCTTTTTAATTCGAAAAATTGTATTGAATATACTTCAGCTAGGGCTCTAAAGCCGTGTGCGCAGTTACATTAAAGATTAATAAATTGCAGACGTGTCCTTATATATTTGCAATCATTTCTTAAAACTTCAACACAAATTTATCTTCCAGAAGAAGAATTTCCTTTTTTTTTGTCAAAATTCATCGGTGCAACCGGGCTTTTGAAATTGATGTTGGGTTTTAAATGGGAAAAGCTTGGTTTTCGAAAAAATGCAAAGAAGCATTTGTTGTTAACTTTTTGTGAATTGAAGTTAATCACCTCGGAATATTCAAGGAATAATTTTCACCCAATAATTTGTAATTTTGGCCCTCCGACCCCCTCGTATTGTGTCCGGAAAATGTCACAAAAAACACAAAATAGCAGTTTTATGTCAAATTGATGCTAAAGATGGTATTTTTTTTAACTTTCTCAAAATGAATTATTTTTATTCGATCAGTGACCAGTTTCCAAGTATTTTTAACTCATTTTTAATTGTTTAAACTACTTTTTCCAGTAAATCGTGAAAAGTTGTTATTTTTGGGATTAATAATACAGTTGATGAATGTCAAGAGTACTATGTTTTGTTTCACGTCACTTTATACCCCCCCCCCCCTTCGCCCAAAATTTGAGAGGACGTACGTAAACTTACGACCACTCCAAAGTTTCGTTGAAATATAGGCTTTCGAATGCAAAGTGGCATATGTCATGATTTCAAGATGGCCGACCAATATGGCGGCCATAACGATAGAAAGTGTAAAAATTCAGAATAGCGATAAAAAATTCTGAAAATATAAATGCACCAGCTCTTCTGGATACTGGTTCGAATGCCAAGATAAAACTTTCAAAATTCAATATGGCGGATCCAATGTGATGTCAAAAATTTCAACCATCAGATTGGATCCGCCATCTTGAATTTCAAAAATTAACCTTCAGATTCCTGATCAGCGTCCCGAGAAATCCCCGTATATTAAATTTGGAATGGATCCGTTGATTTTTGAGTTTCGTCCGCCATATTAGATCCGCCATCTTGAATTTTGAAAGTTTTATCTTGGCATTCGAACCAGAAGCCAGAAAAGCTGCTGCATTTATATTTTCATAATTTTGTATCGCTATTCTGAATTTTTACACGCCTAAGGCACTTTCTATCGTTATGGCGGAGCGGGTGGGAGGGAGGAGGGAGGCAGCCGGTAAAGTGACACTTAACTGGTAAATGACTTTAAACTCAAGGTGATATTTATTAAAGAAATAATTTGTTAACTGATAGAATAATTTGAAGATTATATAATTAAAATTTTTTTAATGTGATAAATTATTTTCTTTTTTTATAACATTGGCATTTTGAATTTGTAATCTTTTCCATTCTTTATATTTAACATTGTACGCTAATTCTATGGAAAACGTTTTCCAAAAGTATTAACGTCTTCAACTGTTGCATAATTTCTCCCTCAGTAGACTGATTTTCCCCGAGAAACCATTTTTATATGTATTTTTACAATTGTCCTAAGAACCTCTTTTTTTTCGTCTATTTTCAGCAATTTCATATGGCGATAACGATGTTGACAAGAACACCCGAAAGGCGGATTTTGATGTTTCGACGATTCAACGGGAAGTAAATATAACACGAAAGCTAACATATGAATGAAGTAGCTGAATTTTCTTTGTACATATTTGATTCTCGTGATCATAACATACGGCTTTACTAATTTTTATAATCAGATATACTTCAAGTTTAATCTATAAAGCATAACAGTCGAGAAAATACGTTTATAATATAAATTGTGAATTTTAAATGTTTAATCGTAAATAAAAATCTAAAATTAATTCATAATTTTTAGGAGTCTCAATGAGGGATTTTACGCTGTAGATTTATCTCTTAAATGATACATATCTTTTTTTAATTATAAAATGGTGTAAGTGCTAACTTTCTTCCTAACTATACTTTTTTTATATACTTCAACCATTATGTAAAATCTCTCAATATAAAATGAATATATATTATATATATTAATGAATTAACTAATCCCAATCAGTCAGTTTTACTGTTGTAATGTTTAATATTTAATTATTTATCCTAAATTTTGTTCTTTGGCGTAAAGTTTTACGCTTTTTAATATGTATATATTTTTAGTACACGTAATCATTGGCTTTATCTAGCGTGAAGAAAATTTTTCGACTTTCGATTATTATAATAATATAAAAAATGTACTTTATCGCTTTATCCTGGAAAACATTACGTTTGTCAGCAATCATAACATTTTCTACAATTTTATTGTAGATTCTTTACAGTTAAAAGATAGAAATTCAATTTTGCAACATTATAGTAATGAATTTTGTATGCACCAATATATAGTGCCTTTATTGTTTGCATTGGTGTGTGTATGTGTGGTTGTGTGAACAATATTTTAAAAACTCATTTAAAAAATGGAAATAAAGAAAAAACCCAATTAATAGTGTCTTATTTATTTAGATCAACCCTGTGCTATTTTTTATACCTAAATTTAATTATTGATATTCGTATTAGATACAATTTGCTTAATTTGATTCAGGTTTATTAAAATAAATTTAGGGGTTCCCATAAAACGTTGCTGTTAAATTTTCGATATTTCCGAAATTTGAAATATATTCAATTAATAATATCATTCTTTTAATAAATTAAATATTTTCTCTTTCTCACATAAATTCATCAAGTTTAAAGCAGATTTACTTATTTTACATAATATATCAAAATTATTTTAACAAGTTACATCAATCTGAAAAATTCAACTGAAATATTCCTGAAGATTAATTAAGTTTTAGAAAACACAAGGTGCTGCTCAGCTAACATCAGAAAAAGGCAGAGATTTAAAAAAAATGGTGAAAGTCATGGAATTTATGAAAGAAGCGCTTTATGTAAATGTCAAGAACAATACATTAAAAATAATTTAACCTATGATTGTTTTATTCCATTATTAAAGATTCTATATTTTAAATGTTAGAAGATTATAATCCTGGTCTTTAAATATCAATGTTCAGAGAAAACTGAAAATTGATCAGGGAAAAGTCAGAACATTTTAAAAATTAAGTTTTGCGGCGACCCTAAAAGAAAATTTTTCACTTCATAGGGTAAATGCGCTAGTGGTCAGTCAACGATTCTGATAGGGTCGAATATGTGTCCGGAGACCGGTGTTTTCACCCTATACGATTTTAGAAAATATCTATGTTCACAATATCAATATTCTAAGAAATAATTGAATTATTTATTTAATTATTTCTTATTCGTGCTTAGAATAAAGTACTTAATTCTAAGTCTTAAAATGAGTTTTTAAGTTAATTTTTTATGTAAAAAAATCTTTGAGACTTATTTCATGGTATAATTTTAATGTTTTAATGTTGAGTTGTAATATTGAGTACAAAATTAAAAAAAAAAAATGGAAAATGGCTAGTGCTGAAAAATTGTTACGTTTAAAATGATGGTAATATTTTTATTCACAGTTTTTGCTATATTAATTGCTAATAAAAGATTGGAACGAAACCAAAATAACATTCTTGCGTTATAATTTTATTAACTTAGCAAAAATGACGTTTTTTAAGATTCAGTAAATTTGTATTAACATTCTTATTTTATTTTTTATTCATGTATGACATATGACTTTAGTTGCAATGGACAGGCAAGTGATAATTTCCTTAGATCTCGAGCAAAAATGTTCTTAGATGTTACATTCCTTAAAAATTTCAAATTTGAGTGTATTTTTATGATAAAAGCTTGAAACGTACGTAAAGGAAAGACAGTCCATAAAACTTTACTGTTACTAATTTTTTAAATATGTAAATAATCTTCAAATATAGTTATTTTTTAAAACAATATTAACTTTTTAAAAAGTTGTTTTGACGATTTCAGCTATAGAAAATTTACATTCAAAATTAGAAACAGTAGAGTTGTAGAGAATGATTTACAACAAAATAGCCATCATTGATAAAAATTCAACTACTTTTCAAAAATTGGTAAAAAGCAATAGTAAGAAAAAATTCGATTGCAAACAAAATCGCATAAATAATTTTTATTGTAAGTTTTAAAAGTATTTCATTAAAATTAATGTAATTTTTAAAGCCTAAGAAGAAATTTTTTTGAGATCTAAGAAAATAATATTTTGCTTCTCCAGTGCAAAGTTAAGACCTGTCATATATAATAATAATTGAATATTTAAGTTTATTAAAAATTAATTGAATCTTAAAAAATTGCGTTTTAGCCCCAGGTTTTGTTCATTTTCAAGAAATTATAACCTAAAAAAAAAGTTATATTTTTCAATTAACATTTTTTATTAGTATTCGATAGAAAAAACGGCATATAAACAAAAAAAAATACAAAAATTTTAGAACCAATAGATAGAGAATTATTTTTTAATTCTCAAAGTTCACAATTGTTTACCACATTGCTACACACGGCAGGATGATTTTTGATTTCCAAAAGCTATTAGAGATTTTTTATGTAATAAAACATAGCAACTTTTCATCACAAGCCATTTTTGATCCTCAAAAATTGTGTATTTTTGGCTCACTATAATACACAATTTATTATATTTTTATTTTTTTTTTTAATTTTTGGCCAGCTTTTTCAGATTTAGGACCATTGTTAATTGGAGCCAACCACTATGAACCGATCTTTAAAAATACATATTTATTTATATCACATTTCGATCGGACTTTCTGGTTACTTTATGAATCTGAAACGCATCTCTAAAATGTAAACCTTAATTTAAAAAAAAACTGTATGTCCTGTCCAGAAAAGTCCAGAAAAATAAATACTTTGTTATTCGTCGTCTATCGGCTTGAGGATCAGATTGACCTGAAATCCTTAGGATTAACTTGTCTTACGGCCTTGTAAGCCTGGGGTTGACGAAAGATAATAAAACCAGAGTAATCAGCCATGTCAGATCCACAGAGCCGCTTTGGGATTCAAAATCAACCCGGAACAAATTTTCGAAGCCGCTGTACAGACAGGGTGGCGTAGCTAATGGGTGACTTGGAGAAGTCCATACACGGAAATTTCCATGTATGGAAATTCCATATGTGAAAAACTGATTGGAAAGATAACTATTTTTTCCCTTGATCTGAATATTATCTATATATTATTTTAACCATTTTTCAGGAGAGACAATAAACTTTCCCGAAAATAGAAATTTCAATTTAGGAAATAAATAAATACGTACTTTAAAGATACATCATTGCCGAATTAAAGTGTAAAAGTCTGAATTCAAAAATGTCATTAAGTTCCGAGAAAATATAGGAGGAATTGTTCCGTTAGAGACGCACGTTTTTTCCACATTGGACGATGGTTAAAATTCCAATTTTCATTTTACAAACAAAAGCAAAAACCTACTTCCTAGGTCTGGCGATTTAAATGAGCTAATTTTCAATGAAAACAAGAAAAAGTAAAATAGATTTGTAGCTGTCAAGTTGATAAAAATCACAACAAGTTGCCGAAAGTTGCAGGAACTCGTTAAAAAAAGCGTTTTCATTGGCTCGAATATTCTCTAAATTCAAGAGACACATCACAGTAAAATGGTTTGCCCAGAAAATAATGATTTCTTTAATCCAGGGCTTGAAAACAAAACAAAAAAATAAATGATACAACAAATATGTTTCATTATAGTCCAGAGCTTCAAAACGATACAAAAAAAGTTGAAAACGGCGTAAATTGTTGAAGAAACGTACTGTGGTAGAGTAATGAACTACAATAATAATTTTTATATTTTAAGGATTGAATTCATTAATTATCTTCAGGGTTAAGTAAGCATAACAAATTATTTTATATGCCTAGACCCTATACACGATAGAACTACAAAAATAGAAAATCTCATCAAACCATCTGCAATGCAAAAAATTCCGCCAATTAAAAATGTATCAATACAGTCAACATAGTTTGTGAACAAAATTTGCCAAATAATTCTAAAAATATCTAAATTTTTAAATTTATCAAATTTTTTTCTCATACTTTCTGTAATTTTTGCAATTTAATCAATTGAAATATTTAGATATCTTTTAGAATTAACATGCTGATTGTACTGATAACTTTTTGCATGGTGGCATTTTTTGCTTCGCAGATATTTTTTGTGTCATTGCACTTCTTCTTTTATTTTTTTAAGGGTTCAGTATATAACTGACTTAATGAATAATCGTTTGTCCATCAAAAAGTGAAAAATCTGGAAATATAATATTAATGACCCAAATAAAAACATAAATAAACCTAACAAAAATTGATTCGATATTGTGTAAGATCCAGGCTGAATGAATTACTAAAAAATCGATTAAAAAATAAAAAGTGCAAAATCTTAAAAAGTAATTATTGAATCAACATTTCGTGAAACTTAGTCTTAGAAATTTATCTAACGGAGTTATGTTTAAAATATTTTCAAAGTAGGTGTAGTGTAAGCTCTAGGTCGACTAAATTACTAAAAAATCTAATTTTTTCAATAAAAATTTCAAAATTATGAACAAATAATTCAATAATCAAAATTTGGTGAAACTTTCTCTTTAAAAATTATCTAACGGAGTTATGTTGAAAATTTTGTACGAATCGGTACAGTACATAAACTTCAGGCTGACTAAATTACTAAAAAGTCGAATTTTCTAAAATAAAAAGTGCAAAATCTTGAAAAATAATTAATGACACAAAATTGTGCCAGAAAAAATCCTTGATATTCATCTAACGTTACCATGTTGAAAATTTGACACTAATCGGTTCAATAGTGCAAAACTCTAGGTCGACTGCATTACTAAAAATATTGCAGTTTTCATATTTTCTGAATATGCTAAATTTACTTGATAAAATATGGATAATATATAACAGAAGTTGTTTTTTAGTCATATTTGGTTGATTCCGTCTAGAGGAGCTTAAAAGTGGGTTGAAATCACAAAATGTGCCCGAGTCGAAATTTAGGCCCTACTTTGAAGCTACAGCTCCTTATTAGAATCTGCCTTGAAGCATTTAAACCTATAGCCCCTACTTTCAGGTTTTTCCTCCTAGAGAATGAAACATTAGAGCCTCCTTTGACTCCATTTGAAGCTACAGGCCCTACTTTGAATATTTAGAAGCTACAGTTGGAATTGTAATACAATTTTTATAAAATCTATTACCCTTTCGACTTTCGTGTTTAGAATGCCCAAGAACTTGAATACAATTATTCTCTTCCATCCATAGTGTAGCGGAACCTATTTGTATTTTTATGATTCAGAGCTTAATTAAGACTCATTTAATAAGGTTCACTAAAAATAGCGTATTATTTTAGGTTTACCTAGATAAAATAAAAATTATTTTATTCAAGTTCTTTGTCATTTATTGGCAGTGCAACGTATACCTGATTATCAATTTTCATAAAAATACAGACTTTCATAAGGTTTTCAACAGGAATAGCTGCAACAGTGTTTATTTCGTGACATTTATGGAAAAATTGGATGCTGTTATAACGAGCATTATCGCCTTCAGGAATATACGGTAATTTTATGATTCTTAGTTTAGCTTTAGAATATAATAAGCTTATAAAATCGTTTTTGAGGACACATTCAGTAGGAGTGTCCAAAAACCCCGAATCT
>CAKNWT010226018.1:0-12410 GCA_932066315.1 Andricus coriarius
AACGATTTCTTTAGTTCAAGACAAATTTTTTTCTGAGTGTAGGTTCACTGAAAGTCAGTAAGCATAGAACAAATATTTTCGGTGAGCCCAGGGGAACTAAAAAGGGGTGCTAGGTTCACCGAAATTCGGTGAGCGCAGACCAAATATTTTCCATGTTCCTAGACACTTCGCTTTAATAAATAATCAAGTGTTGCAAAAGTCAGGATTTTCCTAATTTTTCCCTCATCTGGGGGTTTGTCCAGAAAAACTCTTAATCATCCCATTATATTATAAACAATATTTCGGTTTCCTCGCATTCTTTTTAAGCCGGAGCACGGCGTGTCTGAACGGGAGTTAAATGAAATTTTCATGAACGTCTCAGATCTTTGCAGGAACTTTGAGTAGAACATAAATAGGGATGTTTTGGACAAAAATGGAAATATTTCGTCGAGCTCTGTCAAAATAAAACTGGTTTAAAGGTTTTTTATAGCTTTTTTCACTAATTTCGTAACTAAAGCGGCTTTCAAATACTTTTTTCAAAGTTACGTATCACCGAATCTCTACATTAATTTTTTGGGTCAAAGAATTTTATTTAAACAGAATTTTCCCGCTTATCTGTTGTTGCTATTTTATTTTTAGACAGCTACATAATTTTTTTAAGGATCAAGAACTTTTAGCGAAAAATACGCGTCCATTGACTGCACATTTATTTCTAATTCAAATTTAATTGATACAGTCGCTATACGAGAATGTCGTTTTTGCCTGCCTTCTTTTCGGACACTTTTTGAACGACTGCAGCTAAATTTTCGTATTTTTTTCGGTTAATTTTTATAAATTGAAAGTTTCTCCGTCATCACTTTTCCTAAATTTTAATGTCATGGAATTTTATTTGATCATTATAAATTAGCCTTTATATTGCAGTGAAAAATAAGAATAACTCGAATTAAACTGTGAACTTATGGATTTATTTAAATAAGATTCATATCATCATAACATTTTGTACACTAATTTGAAAAATTAAGTCTTGATCACTGAAACTTAATTAGAGTTTTTAAATGTATTTGTATATTTTAAAAGAGAAAAAACTTAGATATGAGAAGAGTTGTATTCACAAACAGCCCGCAATAATTGCTCATCATAATTAGAATTCGCTCTTCCAACTTCATACTTCTCCCACGTGATTTTAAAGTCATGATGAATGGATTCCATTGCATGTTAATTGTAGAATCCCAAATAAATATTATCATCGGATAAATTGTGGATAAAAATAATTTATGAACATAAGCAGGCAAGCATATCATTGGTTTTTGATCATTTATGTTTATCATTTTTTATTTTTTGGATCAGGAGAGATGATTTCCATTATAACTAAATGCAAGAATTTGCAGTGTTTTTAAATCGAAAAATGTTTACGAGAAAGAGTACAAACAAAAAGATTACGAAATCTAAGCTGCAGTCGTTCAAAAAGAGTCCGAAGAGAAGGCAGGTAAAAACGACATTTTCGTATAGAGACTGTATAAATTAAATTGAATTAGAAATAAATGTGCAGGCAATGGACGTGTTTTTTTCGATAAAAGTACTTGATTCAAACAAAATTTTCCCGCTTATCTGGTTTCATTAACTCGTTTTAAAAAATTGTAAGAATTTTTTGAAAATTGTGTAAAACCAGATTTTTTGACCTTACAAAAATTATGTGGTTGTCTAAAAATGAAGTAGCGACACGGGATAAGCGGGAAAATTTTGTTTAAATAAAGCGCTTTGACCCAAAAACTTAATGTAGAGATTCGTTGATACGTAACTTTGATATAAGTATTTGAAAGCCGCTTTAGATACGAAATTAGTGAAGAAAGGTATAAAAAAACCTTTAAATCAGTTTTATTTTGACAGAGATCGACGAAATATTTCCATTTTTGTCCAAAACATACCTATTTATGTTCTACTCAAATATCCTGCAAAGATCTGAGACGTTCATGAAACTTTTATTTAACTCCCGTTCAGGCACGCCGTGGGAATACCAATATAAGATTTCTAAGTAATGAGCGATTTCTCCTACATCGTTGCTCCATCGCAGCCTCATGATCATAACAATGTTTTTCAAAACTACAACTTCTAACCAAATATTTATTTTTCTGTACGTGGCAGATTTATTTTTTGGCCGGAAAACTTATGAGTTCTTATATTACGAAAGTATCTTCAATAACTTATGAGGACAATTGATATTAGATACACGTAATATTAATTTTTATTATCATCGTTTAAATTTCTACGATTAAAATTTTAGAATTTTCGTATTTTCGGATGTTTAAAATATTCAATTTTCTAAGTTAAAATCGTGCAGTTTTGAATACCTAATTTTAAAATAGTTTTACTTTCAAGGCCTCAAATTTAAAATTACTCAGTTGTTAAAGCGTGGATGTAAAAGAGGTTTTATAATATTGAGTTAGCGGCAGAAAAGCTCTGACAATGAAGTAGTTGGTTACCATAAAGGTAGTGTCTATACGTCCAGACACAACTCATGTTCCCTTCTCCTTGCCAGGGCCGTACGTTTAGACTTGACCATGTTACAAACGTAGATAAACGTATAGACAGTCCTTACGTTTAGACTCCGCCTACAATAAACTAATTAGTGGTAATGGCCATTCCATTGAAGCACTTTTTAATATTGCTATGATGTTCTAGATTTTCTTACGTGTTCGATGGACGCAATATCATTTTATGTTTTTTTTATCGGGTTTTCCACTTTCAAGACTGGAAGCATACAGAACATAAATCGTTCAGTAGGTCAGGAAGGTTTTAGTGAGCCCTTCAATCCAGGACTATGATTTTGATATGCAACCTCTGGACGAAGTCGGGGGCTCGACGGGGGGGGGGGAGGAATCGAATAATGGGAGAGGAGTAAAAGTAATGCCGTGACTGAGGTCTTATAATTAAAACGTCCTATTGCGCTGTTCGTGCTTGATTGATTCTATACATTTATTGCAACGCTCTTGATGAGCCGCCTAAAGAAACCTTCGTGTTTCTACTCACCATTTTTATTTATATCACGCAACACATGATTCACATAAATAGAATACTCCGAATCAGAATGTTTTAACACTGTTGACAATATATTTCTAGTTCTACGAATGTTGACAAGATTTAATGTTTAGTATGATTATGCTACTAACATCTTTGATGCTGCAATATTTGAAAGCATCGTTTAATTAAGTCATAATTTACTATTGCCCAAAATATTATGATTTACTTTAAAATTTCTAGATGCTTCTAGCTTCAAATTACACAACTCATCGCTGGGAGATTCCAAATAATTTCCAAATTTTATTACTTCTCAATTGGAAACTTTTTAATTTTTAATTCTTGTAAATGCAAATGGTTTGTTTCGCAATTGTTTAAATTTATAGTTCCTTATTTTTCCAGGTTTTAAATATGTCATTTTTCTTCTTTAGATGCTTTTTTGAGACGTGTCAAATTAGATTAATTCCAACATTTTTATTTTATATAATTCAAAGCTAATTTCAACTTTTGAAGCTTATAAAGAGTAAAACATTTAAAAGATGTTAAACATGCTACATTTCAAATATTTTCTTCAATATTTTTTATTTATGAAGACTTACAATTTTTATTTATTAAATTTAATTTTTTGCTTTTAAAATTCTCTTAATTGCAACACCTGAATTTATCAATTGAAACCGGAAGTTTTGTACATACTTCTTTTAGTAATAGGCTTTTATAATCTCATCTCATATTGCAAACAAAAAAGTTGTATTTCTTGGTTACTTCTTATACTTTCATTTTTGTTAAAGCGAAAGTGAACCTGTATGAAGCCCTGTTGAATCTGAAGGGTCTTTAGAGCTCTTGAACATTCCCTCGTGACTAGAATGCAGGATCTCGTTGACGACTTAGAGCCTATAAAGATTACTATATATATTAGCTGCATGTAATGTACACATCAGTAGAATACTTTAATATTTGACACTAGTCATTCAAAGCGACGTCTCAAGGCTGAACGAGTGAACCTATAAGTGATATTTTTATAAATATCTTCTGTCGTATTTTTCTGCGAACAGCTACAAGACTTTCTTTCATAAAAAATACCAAAAATAATCTAACAGCAGTAAATATTCTGGCTATTTTTATTTTGAAAAATAATTTCTTTGCAGAATCTAGATTTTTATCTTATACAAAACTGTATTGTAAGACAAAATGAAAAAAAAAATATTCTGCGATATTAGAATGCTTATGGTTTGCAATTGAACATTATTATTACTTATATGCTTTAATAATTTATGCAATTATGAAATTGCTTAAGGGATTGTGCATATATTACGCAATGCTTGCATGGGGAGAATGTTATATTTCGTAAATTTTAATTAAGAAAAAATACGGAAAGATGAAAATGGGGATCAAAAACTGACAAAAAAATGTTACGTAATATGTTTTCAATCCATAATCACACTAGGAGAGAAGTGGCGAATGTGGCGCAGCGGAAAATGGTGTGAAATAGATTTTACTGAAACCTCGCGCACTATGGACATGTGAGGCTAGGTTCTATATATGTATTTATGAATGTAATCCCAAACGGTGAAGAAATTTGGTTAATTAAGCGAACTGTTTAGTTTATATGACTAAAAGTTTGCTTCGGGGGTTTCTCTTCTAGCATGACATTTGCAACAAAACTAATCTCGAGGCCACTTCACACTAAATCCCGATGTATTCCTTTGATCCAGAAGAGGATCAATACTTTGACCCAACATTGGACAACAAAATGGCCCACTAGGGTATCAATTTATTTCCCAAATGACTGGCTGCTCACCACTTCAGGAATTATCACTTAAAAACAAAATACTGAAGTGGAAGATTTTGGAAATTACACATTCTTTTGAGAATAATTTATTTCATTAGAGATATTTGTTTTGAAATGTTAAAAGCAAAATCTGTCAAAGATTCAAAGCCTACTTTTATTTATGATTCCAATAGATTCCGCCGTTTCGATAAGAAATAATGTAGGCTTTAAATCTTTCACAGGCTTCGCTTTTAATATTTCAAAACAAATATCCTTAATGCAATTAATTATTTTTAAGAGAATAAATAATGTCCGAAATCTTCTATCAAAGTATTTAGTTTTTAACTCATATGTTACCGCCATCTGCGAAATATTAGAACCAAAATAATTACCGAAGTGGTAAATAGCCTGTCATTTAAGAAGTAAATTGATACCTAAATGGGTGATTTGTGATCCAATGCTGGTTCACAGGGTTGCAATGCATTGATCCCCTTTTGGACGAAAAAGTGATACATCGGGATTTAGTGTGTAATTACTATCACATAATATGATTCAATTTTTAATGAGTTCGATTTAAAATTCTTTAAAATGTCTAATTTTTCAATTTGAAATTTCCAATTGGTAATATTTTGGAATTTACAATGATTCTATTTGTGATTGTCGTCTATTATCTGATCCTATTTGAGGAGTAAGCAAACAAAACATGATAAATCCATTCGATATGATTCCTCAATAATTAGACAAATTCTATATTTCAAAGACACCAGAGATAGAAGAAAAATGCAAGTAGTATCATACAGAGAAAACCATCTAACTGGTTATTCAATATTATCGAATTATTACCATTATTATTTTATTAGATTTTAGACATATGCAGTTTTTAAAGTATATTAAACACTTAGGTATAAAAAATAACGAAGTTTCATAAAACAAGTTTTCAAGTTAACAAATCTTTCAAGCGAGATTTTAATGGGATAGAATTTTTGTTGCAAGCCAAGGGTCAATAATCGTATTTCTCGAATCCTAAAAATGCTGAAACAATACGTTACTCATTTTTTCAAAAAAATGGATGTATCACGTTTTCTTCGCTTTCTCCTCAATTGGTTCATTTTAATGACATTAAATTATAAAATATTAACTTTATTTTGAAGAATCTTATTTGAAAAAATATTATTAAAAAATTTTAATTTGCATCTTAATTTTTAAATCGTATATTTTTACATGAAAAAATTTCAAAACACATTTCTTAATTGAAGCGGGGAAAGCCAATCGGTGCTAAGTCCAATCAACCAAATTTTATAGAAGAAGCAAACCATTTTTCTGGAGAAGCAATTTACGAGCGATTGATTAAATTTTTGTTTATGTTGGTGGATGGATCATATAATAATAACCTAATGGAAATGGCGATGGACTTATCACCGTGTATCTTTCCCTGACATTATAAATAAAAATAGTAGTATATACATTTTTGATGCTTCGTTGTTGAAATTTGTGTCATTTTGAAATTTTCTTATTATAAATAATTTCATTTCGAATGATCGAAATAAAAAAATTCTTCAGTTTTTAATATTTAATTTCTTAACTAAAAAAATTTATATTTAAAATTTGGGTATTTTTGAAGCGACGAATTTTAAAAGCTTACATTTTCAAATGTTGTTTGTAAATTTTTTATTTTGTAATAATACAATTTTTTAAATGCCGCAATCGTTAAATTTTAACGGCATTGATATTCCAATGATTTAATTTTACAGGATTGAACATTAAAACTGCACAATATTGAAAGCTTCTGTTTATACATATTTTTACGATTAACTGCACTTCAAATTAGAAATGATTCAACTTTTAATGTTTCTAGTTTGTATTTTCAATGTTTATGTCTTTTAGTTTGAGAGTAAAGAACATTATTTTTCAAGTAAATCTAATTTGAAGCTTTTTAAATTTTTGAAGCCTTGGATTCTAATTTATTTAGTTTTGAAGTTTGTTTGATCGCAGTTGATTTTAAAATTGCTAAATTTTAAATGTTTCGAATTCGGTATGGTTCCAATATGAATGCTTTAATTTGCAGTCAATGACTGGGAAACACCAGTTGCAAATTGCCGGAGCAGCCAGAAAATTAACGTGGAATTTTTTTCATTTATTTTAGTGACAACTTTGAATTTTTGCAATGTGCATGTAATGAATAAAATGTTCATTCCGTTTGCTTTTCTTTAAGAAAATGTATAATTGCCATTATTTGTTTCTTTGATTTCCAAGGAACATAGCCAAACAGCATTGAACTCGACTGCGTAAGTTACGTTGAGTTCTGCGATACTTGATATATTTTTGGATCCACATACGTACATCGGTCTAGCTCCAATCGGAATCGATCAGAATTGTAAAATTTCTTTCGAAACAAAACTCTTCGCCTTCAAGACAAAATACTTTCAAGAAAAAATAAGTTATTAATAGAAATGAGTAATAATATACGTATCATGAACGTTGTGACGTAAATCTCTTGGCATGTAAATACGTTTTTTTTCTTGGTAATGTTTTTATGACAGTTATATCCAATTTTACTTTCTTATTAAAATATTCTACAATTTGATTCTACCTTTGCTCATACACTCCCATTATCTCAAAGGTAATGGCTTTTCGATGTCATAAAACCTTTCGTAAAATCTTTTAAAGATTTATTCAGTGGGATATACGGAACAGAATACGTCAAGTGTTCTCACCTAAAATGATTTTTTTTATCGGATAAAAACTTGTCTGAATTATAGTCATAGTGGACCTATTCACCAAACCATAGCTCCATTTATCAACCGGTTGTCAATATACAGGGGCCTGAAGTTTTCACTTTTTCAGGTGATTTTTCACCTTCTGTTAGTGTAGCTTCTTTTAGGATTATCCGATTAGACTTTTATCATAGAGTTTTGGAAAGCTCTTTTCATGTACCTTGAGACTCATAATAACCATTTGTTTTCATCATAAATTTTTATTTTTTTAAAAATCAAAGTTAAAAAACATTTTTTGAAAAAAACTATACTTTTATCATTTTTGTTTCTTTTTTAAAAAAATAAGAAAAAGTGGGCTGAAAATAATTTCCCGGTCAAATTGAGATTTTTACGCCCGAGGGGACCACATTCAACTTACAAGCGCGCGGGAACGAATACTGTTAGGTCTAACTTGCCCCTAAGCTCACATTTAACTAGCTTGAGATGATTTTTTGTGTGTATGTATATTATACAATCATAGCGTTGTACCCTCAAGCGTAAAAATTTCAATTTGACTAAGAAATAATTTCCATCCTACTTTTTCTTCTACTCGACTTTAATGAGTGTAAAAAATCTATTTTTTTAAAAAAGAAACAAACATTTTAAAGTTTGGTTGTTTTCAACATCAAAAAAATTCATAATTAAAAAAATGGTTATGATAGTCTTAAATTACATGAAAAGAGCTTTCTAAAACACTAGAATAAAAGTACAATCGGATAATCCTTAAAGAAGTTACACTAACGTGAAGTTGAAAAAGCACCTGAAAAATTATAAACTTCAGGTCAACTGGGACTGTAATTCAGCTAAGTTTCAAAATGATAAAAAAAAACAATAATTTTGGGTAGGAACTTTTGACGAATTATGCCCCATACAGAAGGATACTATAAAATAATTGAAATAATATTAAATATTATTATTATTAAATATTATTATAAAATAATTAATTAATAATTTAATTATCATATTATTATTATTATTTAATATAATATTTAATTATATATCTGCCCTTTATAGCATAAAGTCCATTCTATAAATGCCCTATTCTTTTTCAAATCTCTTTTAAATCAAAAGATACTCTTTATTTATTTTAGTATAGTTTTCTATTGCATGATTCGGGCCGGAAAGATCCGTTTGGCGGCACTGAATTTGCTATGTTTTCTTCACTATCCCATTAAGTCCATTAAGTATATTTTAAGTAAATGAAAATCAAAATTTTACAATTCAAACTCTGTACTCTTCCGTCCGTAGCTTTCAGCGCGGCCAAACGGACCTTTCTGGACTGAATTTATTTTATATTAAATAATATAATATACAGGGTGGACCATTTTAATCTATTATGGCAAATAACTCCGAATTTTGGTTGGATATAGAAAAAGGTTTCAGACAAAAGTTGAAGGGAGCAGAGAAGGTCAACTTCTGGTGCCAATGACCTTGACCTTGACATTAAATTCGATTTTCAAGGTTATTTGAAGGTCAACGTGATTTTTTAAAGTGGGAACCCCAACTTTTGACCCACGATTTGAAAAGAGCGGGAAATTTTACGTTAAAAATGATATTTTTATGAAAGTCATGGCAAGGTCGAATGAAGGTCTAATGTGCGATAATGTTTAAATAATGGGTGTTAGCTCGGAATTGAGGTCGGGAACAGCAAAATGTTTGGGATAAAAGTTATCAGAGCCAGAGAGATCATCTACTGGTGCCAATGACCTTGACCTTGAATTAGATTTTGCCAACCACAATTCTGAGCTAACATCCACTTTATAAATATTATCGCAAATTTGACATTCATTCCACCTTACTATGACCTTCATAAAGATATCATTTTGAACATAAAATTTCCCGCTCTTTTCGAATCTGGAGTTGAAGGTAGGGGTTCTCATTAAAAAAAAACACTTTGACCTTCAAATAACCTTGAAACTCGAATTCAAGTTCAAGGTCATTGGTAGCAGTAGTTGACCCCCTCTGCCCCCTTCAACTGTATATGTGTTAATTAGTAATAATTTAAATCTCTGGCGTTCTCTAAATAAGTTAGTAGATAGGCTAGGGTTAAAAAAAAGATTCCCTTTAGCGACAATTACCGACATATGAGATAGTTAAAGTTCAAGGTCTCTGCTAGCAGTTAATGCTTTTTAAGCAAATAGCCAATATTAATAATGAGAATGTTTAAAAAGAGTTCGTGTACATGCTAAGTAATAAATCGTGTAGAAGAATGTTTTTGAAGGATATTATACTGCTAAAAACGTGGGAACGGGTTCAAAATGTTTCTATTGTTTGTACAATTTGATATCAAATTTGAGTAATAGGGATCTGTATTTGGAAAGACCCCACTTTATCTATACTCAAAAATCGAATGGAATTTCCGCTATACACTGGAGTATATACGTATATTGCGAAAGACTAGAGGAACTCTGGGAGACATTTAGCCTAAGGGCACAATTTGGAATAGATCCTCTTTAGCTCATTAAGAGGGACATAACTTCGTTAACTCTTCGTTCCGAAAAAGGACGATTATAATGATAGTAATGACGTAACGAAAGAACGTTATTGTCCTTTTCCTAAGTTGCCCAATTACGTGTTAATATGAAGATTATACAATAAAGTTGTAATATCACTGAGTTTCATGCCAAAATGTCGCTACAACCGTGTAAAACGCTGTTAAACACGCCTTTCTCAATTCGGTCACGCGATCTATATAATTTTTTTAACGAAATCTGACAGAGTATTCCTAAAATCTTGTCTTTTAATTTCCAAAGTTTACCTTAATCAGGAGTAAGTATATTAATAATAAGTTATTGGAATTATACTGATACATATTTGAGATTGCTACTTATTATTATTAAATATTATTTCTAACTAATAAGCTTTATTACCAGTCTGCAAAAAACATTGCATGGCCAATTTATAATGTAAATATAAAACAATAATACAATAAAACACTATAGTCCATTTTACATCATATGTGGATAAATACACTAATTACAGATAAACTGAAATTTTTAAATGGTTTTTTAAATGTAAGGTAAGAAAAGTACAAAATAAAATTTAATTATTTTTATTTATGTCAAACTGTAACTCAGTAGGTAGGGGAAACCACCCTGCAGTAGATAGGAAAAATTCAACAGCATATAACTGCATCAGTTTCTACAAATAAAGAAAAAATTTCGTTTTGAAATAAAGCTAAATTCAATTTAATATTCTTATAGAAAAAAAGATCACGAAATTAGTCAATTACCTGTATTAAAAATTTTAATTAGACCTGGCCAATGGTACGAGTTTGAAACCTCTCTCCACCAATAGATAATTGTTTCTGGTATTGTTCCTGGGCATGACAGAATACTCAATTTTCGATAATTATAATTTATCATTAGTATACTTACAATTAAAATCAGTTTATTGAGTAAATAATAGTGGAAGCTATGATTATTTTACAAAAATCACAAAAGCCTCAATTATAGATATTTTTGGTATATCTGACATTTCGTAATATGTGTATGATTGGTATGAGATGTTTAATCTTCATACCATTCCACCTGACTTGCGATGACAGAAAAGTGCCGAATTTTTACATATACCTTAATCCTAAAATTGATATCTTTTTCGAAAGACTCCTTAAAACACAACTAAAATTTATGTGCTTTTTAATAACTAATAATTTACAGTATTTTCTTAATTTATTATTTACAATAACTTAAACTTAAAAACTTCAAGAATCAAAATAAATAACCAACACAACCTTCAACTTAAAACAACTGCGAGACAGTCGCAAAGCTGCCAATTTTGACAGAGACATTTTTTGCAATTTTATGATTATCTACTATTGGTTATCTACTTTTGGAAAATGTAATGTCCAATAGAAAGTCATCAAATATTTATAAACATTAAAGAAAGATCGCTTTATATAAATAAATATTGGTCATTAAACTTTAAGCTTTGATTCAAGTGTATAAACATGCCATAAAAATGAATAAAGAAGAGGCGAAACATTTTTTTTCAGGTTAAAATAGTATATTGTGTATCGAGGGCATAAAGAAGGCTATTTTGACGAGTGTGAATTTGCTGCACGAGCGAAGCGAGGGCAGAAGTCACACCAGGCAAAATAGCTTTACGCCCTTGATACACACCATACTTCTTGTCCCCCTCCTTGAAAACAAGCATGTGAAGCAGATAGAGGATGTTTGGTTTACTTGACAATTTTAGCTTATAGGTGAAAGGAAGAAATAGCGTACTTTGCAGAAGAGAGACTGTCGCGTCTAGCAATACAATTTTTTCAAAGATAAAGATCAATTCCTCCATATTCTCACTTGCCGGGGACAGTGTATGTGTAGCGGGTGTAAAGTTTTATGTAGCGGGCGTAAAGTTTTATGTAGCGGGCGTAAACTTTCATGTGTAGCGGGCGTAAACTTTCATGTGTAGCGGGCCTAAAGTTTTTGTTGGCCCGGCGACGGAGCGCGCATGAGCGCTGCAAGCCGCCACTTTACGCATGCTTTGCGTACATGCAATGGCGTGTTTTCAAGGGGGGTTAAACAAAAATTAATTTTTCGCGCTCACTCATTAATTAATTATAAAACTCCAATGAAACTTCTTCAGAAAATATAGTATCCTTGATGAACTGTTATAACCAACCAAAATAATTAACATTTTTAATCAGTTTTCCAGTTAATTAGGATCATCTACTGTAAATCATTATCTACACTGAGAAAAATGGAGTATACGAACTGGATAATAGAATTAAAGAATAATACACCGTATACAAAAGAATATTAGCGCGTATAATATATGCAATTTTTCTGATATCTATATAAAGATCTATATAAAGATGTTACCAAATATAATCACTAGATATTAAATTGACGATGATTATAATTATGATTATAATTAGGTTATAAAATGATTAT
>CAKNWT010226035.1:810-11760 GCA_932066315.1 Andricus coriarius
TTTGAGCCTTCGATTTGAATCAGCCAAAGCTCTCGCAGCACCATAAGTTGAGCAATTGATGGTCCAGAGGTCAGATTCTTGCCAGATTTAAAGCAGCGGTTGGGGAAGCGCTCTGCGTACGTATCCATTTTTCGAGAGGCAGGCACGTTGATTTCGTAACGATTGAATCGAAACGTGCTGAAGCTCTGGGTTTTTTGGCACCACAGAGTATGCATACGCTTCATGAAGCCTCGGTGAACAGGGATAGTGCTAGCATCGGAGCGGTCTAGCAGGTCCTACTAGAGTTGATTCGTCCACTCAATGCGGACGTTTTGCCGGATCGTCGACTTCATTCTTTCTAAATTATTTTCAGCACCCCGAACTCTAGAACTATCTGCATTGTTCGCCGACCCATGGTCGGGTGCTCTTCGCGTTAGATCGTTTTGAACCGCATTTACAACTTTTTGGTCTTCCGGCAAAAGTCTCGTGCACCCTGAGGACACAGAGCGACCCAAGGACGACCGCCTTTTGCATTTTTCCCGCAAGTGTCTTAGCATTTTTTTGACACGCAGGGATGCTTTTCAGGCTATTAACCAGTGAAACCTTGGCACCTCCAAGAGCGCCGATGATCAAGACGATTAGCTTAACATAATATTCCGGGTATAACCGTCGCAACTCCCTTATAATGTCTTTATACCTCTCTTTCTTTTCATTCTCCTTGGCTATAATGTTTTGTCAGCTGGTGCCGAAAATTCGACAACGAATATAGTTCATTTCTCGAAGTCAAGAAAAACTACTTCAGGCCTCGAGTGCCCAACAGACACAACTGTCGAGAATATGAAGTTCCAGTATATCCGACACTTCGCATTATAGACAATTGACTCTATTTCCCTAGGAGCGTTCAGCCAAACGGTATTTGGGCTGATGCCGTAAGAGTGACAGAGATGGTAATAAAAACCTCTTACTGCCGCATTGTGCCTTTGGATGTAGGTCGTTCCCGCATGAGTTGGACAAGCAGATAGTATGTGTCCTAGATGCTCGGGGTGTGCCAAAATGAAACCCTTCGTGCCCGACTTTAATCCGGGTGATTTAAGGAAAGCAAACGTTAGCTCATACGACATTGACAGATCCTTCACATTTCTGTAGAAGATGCCGTGCATCTTCGTTCCGAGAAGCTGTTCGCGGAAGTTTTTCTCCTGTGCTTTCTTAATCCGGGCCTTCAGGAGTGAGAACTCGAGATGACTAACATTTGATGCATCTTGCTCATCCCTGATATTGAAGTAAAGACCGAGTCTTACAGCAGCCACCTCCGCTGCTTTGTAGAGAATCGCCCTTTTGCCCACTTCTTCGTGTTTCCTCACCATTTTAAGAAGAGGGTCTTGTCCATTTGCGACTATATGTGCTGTACCCAGAATAATCCTGTTGTGAAGACATTCAAGATTTAGTATTCAGCGACCACCTTGACGGCGTGAGATGTAAAGTGTACTCTTTGACAATGTCTAGAGCTGGATGTAGTTTCTCTTGATTTTCAGCATATATCGCAAGATCATCCGTGTAAAATACATGAGTGACCTTATGCTTTCGATTTCCAGGTTTGCCGCAGAAGTACCCTTCGGAATGGCGAAGTGCGAGAGATAGTGGCAATAATGTGAGGCACTTCTCTGAAAGGTGACCCTGTTAGTCATCACGCGATGTTTTCCAGATGAGATAGCAAGTCTGGTTTTTCAAAGCGGCATTAATCTCTCTATGCACCTCATGATGTGTGGATGAACCTTTAAGCTTTCCAACAGACAGATGATAAGTCTATGGGAGGTTGAATCAAAAGCTTTCCGGTAATCAATCCAGGCCATCGATAGGTAACGCTGATAAAATGCTGCGTCTTTACAGACACATCTATCGATGAGCAAGTTCTCCCGACATCCTGCTACACCTTTCTTAGAGCCACGTTGTTCGTACATCTCTCACCACACAGGTCCAATTGTCCGAATAATCCTATCATTTAGGATATCTGTGAAGATCTTACACAATGTGTTCAGACGAGTTATTGGTCTGTAATTTTTAGGGTCAGCTACGTTGCCCATCTTCGGTAGGAGCACTGTGCACCCTTCTACCAACTACTCCGGAATAAGCTCGTCCAACTTTAGATATGAGGTGAAAATACGGGCCAGATGCTGGTGGGTTGAAGGAAACTTCTTCCACCAGAATTTCTTAGTGCCATCTGGTCACGGAGCGGAATAGTTCTTCATGCCTCTTAATACGTTTGTCACATCCTCGTTAGTGATAGGTGGGCATTCCTCTTCAGGTGTTATGAGGGCACAGCCCAGCTCCTTGAAGCTATTTATATTCTTAGAGTGTTCTTTTAGTGGATGCTGGACTTCGTAAACTTCTCGCCATAATGTCCCGACCTGCTCTGGTGCGGGCGGGTGGACGACAGTAACTGGAGGGTATTGGAAGTGTCGAGATGGGTCAGATAAAAACTGTTGATTTTCCCTGACCCACCTCTCTCACGCTCTAGACTTTTCCTAGCGTTAGATAGTACTCGTATTCTCTCAACAATATGCTGCCTGATGGTCAGTAGCTTTGAATTGTTGAGTGTGTGATAACAGATCCGCAGTTTGCGCGCGAACTGTCTAACGTTGGCAGTGAAACTCCTGCCAGATGTAATGTAGTCAATCACACACTGAATGTGGGACGCTTACTGCCTTGCCCAGCCTATCTTTGTGCTGAGTTGATGCATCCGTCTTTTGCTTTTATGATCAACCGTTGATTTTTTTTACGGTTTGCATCTACCAAAGCTCTCGCTACATTATACACACTACAGTTGATAGTTCAGAGGTCGGGTTCTTCAGAAAAATCTCCACGAAGCTCGTCATCGAGTTCAGCCAGATCTTTGGGCTTAAGAGAAACCTGAATGTTGATGTTTCTCCGGGTCCTGAACCATCGCTCTTCCTCTATTGGATGCCTGTTCGCGGTTGGTGTCAGTGTCGCCTCTCTTTCTCTGTTTTCGGCTTGTTCTAGCTGCGGTTGAGCAGGCGCTCCGCTTATATAACCCCTTTTCCGTAGTTCCTCGGCACGGTTTCGCAGACGCATATGCGAAAAATGCGAGAGCTCTGGGTGTTTCTCGCACCACAGAGTATGCGGTCGCGCCATGTATCCCTTCCATTCAGGGGCCATATTGGTATCATAGCACTCCAGCAGGTCGTCCCTGAGTCGATCCATCAACTTAAAAGTAACGAGATTCTGCCGGTCAACCGCATTGACCTCGTCTTGATTGGCTCCCCCAACTCCAGACTAGTCGGCATTGTTGTTTCGACCCATTGTCGAGAGCGCTGGTCGTTCGATTGTTTTGAACTGCACTTACTACAAATATGTTTGGTGTTATCATTGTTGGTCCAACGAGCAGGTAGGGAAAAGGGTTCGTCCATCCTTGTAGAGTCCCGCATGCAAGGATAAGGCTGCATACTCTGAGAGGTCGCCCGGTATCCCAGATTCACTGATTGAGACACCTCACCCAGGTGCCATTCAGCTTTCGGCACGGTTGTCACGCCTCCGCTTAGGGTTTATTCCTTCGGGACCATCCCTGGACAATTGTCCGCTACTGTTTATTAATTATTGTAACCATATTTAGCAGAAACCCTTGGTACGGGGACCCTCTATCCGCAACCAGAAGACGCATTCGGTGGCTTTGTCATGTGCCCTTCGGTTCCATCCCTAAGGAATCAAAACCGAAACCGAAATTAGGGTGGTTCACAAAAAGCTTGTTTTTATTTTTCGACGGCCGTATCGCGACAGTTTGTTTCTCTGGGTGAGTTAATACACTCCTAATTTTTTCAGATTAAGAAAAAAAATTTGCAGAGGTTGCGAGCATCAAACTCACGTAAAAATGGAGATTTTCGTGGTTTTCGATTTTTTTCAAATATACATATTCGTTTTAAAGAAATATATTATGAATAAAAATTATAGCTAATAGAAGGTACAAGGCTTTCACTTTGTGTCCGATTGAAAAAAAAATTACTTGGCGCCGGTAAAGGGCATAAAAAGTACGATTTCTTAGAAAGAGATACATATAAGGGCATAGTTGTACCGCTAAACATTTTCGGTAAGGATTGCCAAAATTCTGAGATCTTCCCCACAAAATGGGGGAAAAATCTATAATTGATATGAGATGCAAAATTAAAACCCGGGGCATCAGAAAAATAAAAAATTTAATAAGGCTTTTAATGTGCTTTTCGTCGATGAAATTTTATAAAATAGTAAAATACATCAATAGGGGGAAAAGAGAATAACAGATTACTCGTTTTATATGAAATAATATTTTCAATATATTCTTATATTCACAATAAGTACACAGTACATCATTTATCTATATTCTTTTATATTCGCAACAAACATACAGATAAACTGTACAATGCTGATATCTCCTAGTTTAAACGAAGCATGCACTTGTCAAATGTGTTATTTATGCTGTCAGAGTAAAAGTCATTAATTGATTTTACAATTTCCAATATTATAAAATACAGTCTATCATAATGAAAGAACTTGAAGTAAAGTGATTTACGCATTTGTGATGTTGCGAACCACAATCATTAACCATTTTTCTGATTGTATAAGAAAATAAAACATTAATCCTTACAAAAAAATGTTTACATTATTCAACTATATATTTGTTGCGAATATAAAAAAATATAGATAAATAATGTACTGTGAATTTTTTGTGAATATAAGTATATGTATATTGAAAATATGATTTCATATAAAATGAGTAATCTGTTATTCTTTCTTCCTCCTGTTGGTGTATTTTAATATTTTATAAAATTTCATTGATGAAAACCCCATTAAAAGCCTTGTCAAATAGTCTTTTTTTATTTATTTTTTTTTCTGGCGATTACACTGATTACAAATAACATTTGATCAAATCGCTTACGTGTGCAAGAAAACATTTATGTAGTTAATCCAAAGCAATAGATCGAGAGGAATTGCATGTGAAGTTAAATGATCTGAACTAGTTTAACAATGACGGAGTTTTCTCTTGTTAGGATGTCGAGATACGAAAAGAAAAAGCCACATCATCATAATATTTTAGATAGTATATATTTATTCTCAAGAATGTGATAATCTTGAACGTTCCTATCGCAATGTGATTTTTGACTATCACTGTACAAAATTTCAGAAATTTTGCGCACAAACTAGCATGAAATATTTCGAAAAACGTTCAGCAAAATATTTTTCCGATAGAAATCGATAATTTTTCGAGCAATATGTGTGAAATTTCCGAAAAGTTTGGCACATATTCCGAAACGTTAGGAAATATATCGTAATAGTTAGGAGATTACACGAATCTCCTAATAATATATTATTTGTCTTGCGAAATTCAATATTTTTCCATTTACTTTGGAGTACCGACTTCTATTAGACTCTAGATGTAAGACCAGGAGACAGTTCCTGAGAGCCGATCTATGCTCATTTAGGTTTAGGGGTGTTTAAAGTTTAAAAGGATACTTTCAGATACTATCCTTAATAAAAATATAAGATTAAATTAGATTTTCTGATATTAGATTTCTTAGGCCTTTATGAAATAAATTCTGCATAAGTATATCAAAATGTCTGATTTTCCTGTCAGGTAATATGTGGTTTACCTATCAGCTAGTCTACTAGGGTGCATGAAGTTAAAGTATTAAGCTAGTAATAAATTCGGTAATAAGTAAACCAAACGACGTTCAAAGAATATATTGGTAGTGATGGATATTAAGAATTAATATTTTAATATTTAATTACACTCTCTTGGGTTTTCTTAATTAAATAGTGCACAATATTTTTCAATTGTTTCATAAATTATTTCTACCAATTTCTAGTAGAAAACTACTCAAACTAAAATTTTTACTTATTCTCTTTAGAAAAAATTCCTTATTAAAGTGAATTATAGTAACAATTTCACTGCAAATTATTAGCTTTCTACTTCAATCGTTCCCAACATGGAATTTTCTGGTTTAAATTTACTCAACTCTGGTTTAAAGTCACCTGGGCTTGGGTTCTTCCCAGAATATCTGCCGGCTCGCATTCGGTGATAAGAAGATGAAGACGCCCAGCGAGAGGATTGCCGCCGCCTCGCATTCGTGGATGCGGGGTTTGAGAGCCCGAGAGCTCAGTGGAGTTACGCAGTTCCCCTCGACTTTCCACTCGACTTTTCCACAGTACAATAAAAAGTCTTAGCAAATATTTCGGAAGAGAAACTCAAGATCTTCGATAGCCGAGAGGGATTGTTAGAAATTGGTATGTGTTAGCTGAGGTTATAAATTTTATGTAGGTTAGTAGCTAGGTTCGGACACCGCCACGTTCCCGATTTTTAATAGCGTTAAGCATACGATTATATACTTTTAGTGGTCGTGTGTGTAGTGGTGCCTGACGGTATATGAATAAAATTTATTAAGTAATAATAATATTCAAAATATACATTTTTTTTCGCTGAAAACTCTTTACTTGAAATATTTCCTGAATGTTGAGAAAAAAAAGTCCAACTTTTTTTAACCTATTTCCCACTACGGAATTCGGAAAAACGCCGAACTTCGAGGATATATTTTAGAAATAGTGGACCAGCTTAAAATCCTAACGTTCAGAAATTTTTCCTACCACAAATTAAAAAAATGCTAATATTGTAGGCGAGCTAATAAACGTAACTTTCGGAAATTTCCCCAACCATATTAATGCATTAGGGAAAATTCCGGAAGTTACGGTTATTATCTGGCGCACGAATTTCGGAAATTTTTCCGAGAATTTGTTCACAGTGTATAACAAAAACTAGAGGAAGTTGGCGCGCGCGATACATCCCTTCCAGTTCTCTGCTATATAATTATTCTTAGTATATATAAAAGAGAACTGAATTATTTAATACCCCTTCTTTTTTAACCTAGACAACCCTTCATGTCTCCATGTAAATATTTTTCTATTTGTGTGTCAATGTAATCCCTCATACCAACAGGATATCTCGGTATAATCTGTATTTATATCTCAATTTATCCTAGGTTTACCCCGAGATATCCTGGGGACATCATAGGGATATCTACGGGATGTAACTTCTAGACAGAAATTCAGTTATCCATAGGATGTGTTTGGAACGTTTTAGAGATATTCAAAAGTTTCTAGCCGTCCCCAGTTGAGTTATTTGTAGATAAAGTAAATCAACTATATAATTTTTGTTGTTCACGGTACAAAATAAAGTGATGAAGGGAGGTCCAGATACTTTGCCGAACTCAAGAAAGATTCCTTCGTTAGATAAATTGGTGGCCCTAAAAAGGACCGCTTGGTTTTTGTTTCTACGAGCGTGAAACTCCTTCGGTGGTTTTCACTCAGTCTTCTTAGTGCGTGGAATTCCTTGGATGGGTCTCACTCCCTGTGTCGCCTCTTCCTTCTCGGTTCTACTTCGTGGGCTACTGCCTGCTCGGGCCGCACAATTGCCGAAGGGAGGGCCGGTTCTGGTCGTGCGGGGCTCTGGGGGTGAAGGGCCAGGTTATACAGGAAATGTTCCACTGGACTCCGCGAAGGTCCACTGTCTACTGAACCTGAAATGGAAAGCGCGCGAGAGGCTTGTGCTCTCTGGTATCTATCGAACATACCTCTGACCGACTGAGTTGTTGCTCGGAAGTCTGATCTGGCGTAACGTCCGAGATGCACGCGCGGGCTAAGCTTCTCGTCGAGTGAAACACGGGGCTTTTTAGCGTCAGGCGACTCTTTTAATGGCGAGGGATGAATATTTAAAATGTTGTCTGATTCGAAGACCTTGAATGCGTCCACCGAGCATTCGTCTTTTAACGGCGTATGATTATAACTCGAAAACTCGGGATCGTACGTGTCAAGCGATGAAAGGTGGAAAGTATCTAAAGGTCGTGTTCAGCCTAGATTCTCGATTTCGACAGGGGGCGGGGAAGTCAAATGGTCTTCAGAAATGGCAGAAGCCGGGACACTGCACCGAGGTGTAATACGCGAAGATGAGAGGGGTAGATGTCACCGGACGTTACGACGCACTGGAGGGGGAAGAATTTTCTGGCGGGCTGTAATTATAGCACGAGGGTTCGGCGCACGGCACAGAGTATATCAAGGAACTGTTCTCGTAATACAAGCTTGGTACACCAACTGTAGGGGGGTAAGAGGGCGACGTAGCGTTCGTGGTTAACACGCTGGTTCGCACCGCAAAGACTTGCGCACTTTGGGACGATTCACTAGAAAACACTGACCCGATATCCAAAGGCGGGGTACACTTGCAGGAGGGGGATAAGCGTGCGACGTAAGTGTAGCACGAGGGCTCGGTGTACGGCATAGAGTTTGTAAAGGACCTCTTCGTGTAATAAACTCGGAGTACACCTACTGGAGGGGGGTAAGCGAGTGACGTCGCGTTCAAGGTTACAACCCGGATGTGGACTGAGTTCACTTCCGCACTCTGCGACGATTCACTAGGGAACACTATCAAATAATCCGACGACAGGGTGCTGGCTTCGCATTGCGTGTCTTTCTGAGACTCCACCACCTTTTCCGGGGGGAGGGTCACTCTCTGATGTTCCTTCACAGCTCGACGTTTCTGCGCGAGCCTTCGGCGCAGGTTAGTTCTGCATTTTTTATGCACGTCAGCGACTCCGTTGTCTATGGAAAAACTGCAGCTGAAACATATCGTCACAAAAGCGCAGGGCGGTGGGGCAAGGGGGACGAAGAAGGGCACAATGAGAGTTGAGAGACGCTTGGCAAATTTTCGATTCATTCTGAAGGGCTCCGGAGGAAAAGCTAGGCAAATTTGAGGTTCACTCAAGGGCTCCGAGAATATTCAGAAAAACAAACATAAAATGTCAATGCTCAAGAATATGTCGAGATCTCAAAAATACTCGTCACCATTTGGTAACCGCACAAAATATCATGGCCTAATACGATACGTGAATCATGTTTGGGCCAATAATTATTCCTAAGTATTAAGGATAACCCTACAAGGTTATCAGGGAGTAATTAATACAACAAGTCTCGCTTCTTGATTGCTATGCTGCAGCTGGAAACCGGCGAGGTGAGGCAAAGTCGATGGCAGTCGACAGCTGTCACAGACAAGCAGTCAGGAGTCGAGGTCGCCACTCTCAAAAGAAATCCGAACGTCCGCGACGTGTTCAGTCTGCGGTCAAGTCGTTGACTCTGCTGCAATGCGTGAACTGCGCATATTTATAAGCTTCGGTACCACGCGGGTGGTTCGAAAAAAGAGGGGCTTAGGAAGCGCGGATTGAGTAGTTTGCGAAAAGTAGGGCTTGAGAAGCGACTTTCTGTCTCTCGTAAGGAAGTGGGATATCGCACCATGTGATTCTCGATTTACTTGGGAACCGCGAAAATTCCGAGCCATTGCCTCGTCTCAGCGGAATCTGCCAGCCTGTTTATTTTTGAAGAAGATATCGTGTAATATTACAGTAATTAGTCTTAAAAAAATAAAAACAGATTTCTTAATACTACTTTAACATTAGATTCTGAATAATTTTGATGCTTCAGCTTAAGAAAAACCATCCGTTTAAAACGTCACAAGAAAGAAAGTTATTTCGTTATTACTTATAAAGTTGTTAAACCGCTTGCGGGCGACAAGTCCCACATGAGATATTGGAATTGTTGAGGTATCTCACGTGGAAATTTTGAATATCCGAAAAATGCACCAAAACAATATTTTTCTGTCTCTGTTTCAATTTAATAATCTCTCGTCTATTCTTGTATATTGTCTTTATTTTCCTATACAGGGTATGAATATATGCGAAACATAAAATGGTCCACCTATCTTTGTGAATCTTCTCTTTTTTATCCAGGTTAATCATTATTCTCCATTTTTAAAATTTTCCTTTATCTTTTAGAATAAATTTAGCCCGCCGACTCTTCAAATTTTCTCTTTTTTACGTCAAGCAAGTCAATTTTCTTCTACATTTCTATCAAAATAATAATTGTCCCCTGTCAATTTACATGTCATTCTTTTTGTGATTATAATTCTTTACCTATCATTTTTAATCGTCTATTTTCTATCTCAGCTTATCCTTGTTTATTCACGACATTTTTCTATATCTTTCTGAATCAACATATTTTCTCTATTTTTTCAAGTTCCTTTTTTTTAATTCTATGTAGTCCCTCAATTCACTTCTGTGTAACCTCGTCAATAAGGTTGTTTCGCAATTTTAGATAAAATATTTTTTTAATACATAGTTTTAAACTAAACTCAATGTGAGTTCTAAATTTTTTTTCTTTCGACTCGGTCAACAGAAAAAAATTATTAAAATATGAAGGCGGGAAAACACTTATTCAAGTTGGTGTCGCGTGGGTGTCAGGTGACTAAGAGGTTCTCATAATTATCAATTTGACGAAGTGGGTTTGATGGAAACTAACGAAACTTATGATAAAGAGGCTGGGCCACCCAACCGTTTCATTTTGACTGCTCGTATTTCTGCACTTACGAAGTCACAATCACTCTTAAAATACTCCGATACCATAAATATATTCATTTTCGCGAGGTTTCTGCTATTGGCTTTTACGAAACCCCCCTTGTTGCGAATTCTATTTTCTACGTGTAGATAACCAAAACAAAACATCGGCACAGAAAAAGATATTTGAGAATCACTGCCACCTAAGCTGTGATTGGTGGAAAATCTGACCCCTTTGACGTCAGAGGGGCCCTCCAATCGACACGTGATAGAAAAATCATATTTCAACATTAAATTAAAAATAGTCAATAATACGTAAAAAATATTTTATGGTCTTCTTTTTAAATTAGAATCTTATAAACTATATGATCCATTTATTGGAAAAGTGATATCTGACTTTGGAAACAACCCTATTCATGTCAATCTTTTTCTATACTTTGTCAATCTTTGTAAATCTCCGTCTATCTTTCTTAATAAATTATTCTTTTCCAGCCCAGAACATTTACACTTCGTCTATTCATGTTCATCTGTTTCTGCGTTTTTTTTAAATATAATC
>CAKNWT010226054.1:0-10396 GCA_932066315.1 Andricus coriarius
TGCTAATGTTGAATTATGGTTTATTAAATAATAAATATTATAACATTGCTCAAGGCGGACTTCTCTTTAAAATTATTAATATTTAAAAATACCTATTTTTTATCAATATAAAGTTAGCGATTCTCGATCAAATCATCTCTGCCCGAAGCCTTTGTAAAAAAGACGTTTGTTTTATAAAAAACCACGCTTAGAATAATGCTAATATTGAATTATTGTTTATTAAATATTAAATATTATAACATTTCTCAAAGCGGACTTCTCTTTAAAATTATTAATATTTAAAAATACCTATTTTTTATCAATATAAAGTTAACGATTCTCGATCAAATCATCTCTGCCCGAAGGCTTTGTAAAACAGACGTTTGTTTTATTCATTTCTGTCGAGAAATGCTTATTTCTTATTTAAGATGAGTAATCGCTGTAATCAAGATAGTTTGTAAACTGAAATTTAGTTGCTTTCTTATTTCAAGACAAATCTAAGATTAAGTTGAATATAACTTTTACTGTGAACAAGTTCAAATATAATTATCGTGAAAATTAAAAAAAGAAAACATAAAAACTGTACACATTAAATTATTGTTATCTGGTCAGCAACACTAACATAAGAAAATTATAAATTTATAAATTTGTGAATTTCCTTACTAAACATTTAAAAATGATGAAACTTAAAAACCAATATTTTTTAATTGAATCGTTCAACACTGAGCAATTTATTTTTAAGGTTTCAAAAATTAAACTACTCATAAATTATAATTGAGCATTCAAAACTGTACTTTAAATTTGAATTATAAAATTTTGAAAGACGATAAAAATCATCTTCAGGTATCTATGATACCATGGAGTATGTAGTGATACTTGAAACGACTATAATTATTATTTTCAATTAAAAAATGAGATTTCTGTACAAAAAAAATCACAGTCATTTTCACCACTTAAAATTGAAGAATTAAAATTTGTGAACCTTCAATGTGTAGCATTGTAAATCGTTGTAAATTATAAGACTTATAATTATTGATAGCTTTAAAAATGAATGACTTCAAACAATTAAACAATTCCATGCTGTGTTCAAAATGAAAGTATTTTCAAATTATGATCTTAAAAAAAGATATTGAAAATAATTCAGTTTTAAATTTTGTATGACGCTTTTTAAAAGTGACTGGATTTTATTCCAAGTATGTACAAAATTCATAATTTGAAAATCATGGATATTGACCCATTTACCCATTATTGTGCATTTACATTAAAAAATAGAATTCCCTAAACGTACCGAAATAATGCGGCTTTTTGTACCAAACTTTCGGTACAACTAGCCTCTTTTCCAGGTCCCGCTATTCGTACCAAGAAAATCTGGCAATTCATACCAAAAGATTCGTTACTCGTAGCCACGGACTTAAAAAAGTGTGCTTCGTATTGCTGAACTACCAAGTTTTGATAACAGGAATTCGATCAGCGAGTGAAAATGTTGTTTAAAAACAGTTTGTCGCGTAGATGAACTTGTATGTATATTTAGGAACAAGGGAAGTAAGGCGAAGGTTAATTGATATGCACTCTCAAAGCACAGGAAGCCATTACTACATATACATCTTAATCTGATCACCTTCCTTCAGATTTGGCTCCCACGGAACTCACCCCAGTAAGAAGGCTTGAATTGAAAAGAATTGTGAAATTCCGATTTCAGCGTAAAAATGAAGAATTTACTATCCTATTTAAAACCTGATTCTTCTACCGACCTCCAATCCGCAAGAGAGTAATACATTTTTCAGAAATTTAATTCCCTGCAGTTCCCATTGCGGCAGCAACGACTCTCGGAATTATTACGTGCTCCAGAAACAGGACAAAATTTATATTTATTTAATTCATTTGAGTACCACAAAAAATATCTATAATTAATTGTTTTTAATTTCGTAAAGTAGGACACATTTCAAATTTATTTAATTCCTTCCATTTAGTTTTTTAATTCCCTCTAATACCTTCAGAATAAATCTTGAGGACATTGTTTCAAATTCCAAAATGTAGCATATATTTCATATGAATTTTAATCCCACTGGTACCATTAGAAAATATGGGTTTAAAAATATTTAAAATCCTTTTTTCTAGAATATAAGTTTAAAAGTTTCAATTTTCGTGAATCTTACGAATAAGATTTTCAATATCTTCGAATAAATAAAAATCTGCCCGTTGCGCGGGCGTATTCTCATCGTGCGCTGTGCGCGCGGCCGCAAGTCTGAGCGCGCCTAGGGCGCGCGACTGTTGGTTCTTGCGCTTCACGCTCGATAATATATTTATCTCGCGCTTCGCGCTCGATGATGTATTTACCTCGCGCTACGCACTCGGTCTTTGTATTTCTCCCATATTTGTGCACAGACCTTTTAAGCATCAAGAACTGTAATTTCGTGATTGTAAATTCTCTTTTGTTAACGCTCCTTTGGCTTTAAAGAACACATTCTCATCGAGGATCTCGTGCTTCGCACTCGATTTTGTAAGAAATCTGAAATTTTCTACATTATATTCAACATTACCATATTAAATGTATATCATATTTATTTCTGTATCTCAAGCTGGTACTGCTTATTAGGATTTTGCAACATAATGTACAACTTTTATTTTTAATGATTACTTCAATATTTGCTCCTTATTTGGCACTAATTTTTATTCTTAGCTACCCTGAAAAATCTATCATTTTAATAAATTTATATTATCACAATTCATAATGTGCATTTGTATTAAAACAAACGATATTTCATTGTCTTGTTTTTATATTTATAAAAAAGTGTGCATCCTATACAAAAAATGTTGTTATTATACATTTTGTTGCAACATGTGTCATTTCTCCATAAATTTAATTTGTTTATTTTCAACCTTATTTTTTATGATTTAAACTGGAAATATGCCTACTGATGTAAAGTGGTTCTAAGCAAATTTTTAGATATAATTTAGGCGAAAAATTTTGTTAAATAAAAAGTTATTGTAGCTTGTGTCGTTTTTCCAGAAAGTAAATTTTTAATTTTGGATGCATTCTTATAATAAGAGCTTATAATAAATTTCTAGATCTTTTTTGGTTGAAAAACTTTTGTATTTTCATTTTTTTTCGTCTCTTGTGTCGGTTTTCCAAAAATGTATTCCAAAAGTTTAATTTTTTTATTTTTATTCTTATTTTTGACGATTGAAAAAAGACTACTCGCCCCTTCTAAAAATTATAAATAACAAATTTGTACATCGTCCTTGAGTGAACAAGTTTGCCTATTATTTTTTTTCTTTTCTTGTGTCGTTTTCCAAAACATTACATTTTTTTACTTTTAATATTATTTTTTGCGATAAAAACAAAAACTAAGCACCCTATCAAAAAATTGTTGATGAAAAATTTGTAGCTGTTTTTCGGATGAGCCAGTTCTGCCTATTTTATTTTCATAGCTTGTTTCGTTTGTCCAAAAATTTAATTTTTTTTTTTAATGTTGTTTTTCACGAATAACAAATTTGTAGATCTTTTTTGGATACATAATTTTTGTCTTCTCATCTTTTTTTGTATCTTGCATAGTTTGACCACAAAATGGAATTTTTAATTTTTAATTATTTGTTGTGCGATCAAAATTGGAATTTTTGATTTTTCGAAAAAAATTCAAAGAGTTGTTATGATAATCTTGTAGGGCTCTCGAAAAGAAACGTTTTTCTTCTCTTGACATTTTTTCATATAGTGCGTTGTTCGGCTTAAAATATTAATTTTCGTTTGATTTTTTGGATTTTGAAAATGCTATAACTCTGATAATTTTTTTTTATCGAAAAATAGCATGAGGATAAATTGTTTGTCTTTTTGGGTAGTAATAATAACCGTACATAAAATTTTCAAGTCTTGAAAAAAAGTGCAAAAATTTTGTAAATGTGCTCAGTTTTTGAATTTGTATCCAAAATGGCTGGTTAATGAACTCGTCCTTTCTTTGCAAGCCTTCAAAAAGTGTGCCAAAGCACAATCCAATCCGATCAATCTTTCGAAAGTTATCGTGCCTACACGATACTACAGACTACAGGCAGACAGACGGACAGACATACAGACACCTTCGTAAAAATCGTTTTTTCTGACTCAGGGGGTCTTAAAACGTGGAGATTTGATGAAAACCGACAATGTCAAATTTTATATAAAACCAATACCTTCTCATTAGGATGAGAATGTAAAACCATAAGCAAATGTAATATATATTTTAAATGTATAAGCTATAAATAGAGTGAAAAAGGTGGTTAAAATTAGTAATTTAAAAGGATTTTTAATGATAATTACATAAATATATAACTGATCAAAAATGGTGAAAAATGGTTACTGTTAAATGTATAAATTCTATTAAATAGTAAATAAATAATGAATTAAAAATATATACACATAAAGTAATAATAATAATTATAAATTAGTAATAAGGTGAAAGTCCAGATAAAAACAAAACGAAAATGAATTGATAATAGTGAATGTATAAATAATTGAGTAGATAATCAATTAATGAATAATAATTACGTTATAACACAAGAAATTTGAAGGGCTTTTCGGGAAGAAAAGTACTGAGTCTATGTGGGTCTCAATATGACAAAACCCAAAGGTCCTTGCACTGTAAATATTTTTGTAGATTTTGAATGTGGATAGCTTTCTAAGTATTTTGTAACAAAAATCAAAATTTTTTATCTATCCGTCTTTTAGGAAATCTACTTTTTATTTCAAGGCACTTTGGGTTTAATCATGTGGTTGCCTTTCATTTGATTAAACTTTGCCTTGCTAGGCTGTTTATTTTTTGAATTATTTGCTATCTGCCCTTATGCAAATAACATATCCATTTTATTGAATTTAAGTATAGTACACATTTTTCTATGCAACAGAATACGACTCATTACGCTAATAATTAATTTCCATCCTAATTCAACCACGCGTTTTGAAATTGAATTTACTTAAATCCATTCTATTCCTTTTTTTGCACACTCGAACTTTTCAATGTCCTTCAGTACCGTTCCGTGCCATTTTCGACGTTCATTGGCAGGGATTCAATTTTATTGATCCTGACTACGGATTTTTGTATTTTTGAATTCCTTTCAGTACTGTTCTGTGAAATTTTTCGAGATGCATTGAAGGGGATTGATTTGTTCTCATATTTATTTCCCTGACGGGTTAGGAGACGACCGGAAACATCAGGTATTCAAGTGAATTTTATTTTTTAAACCCGATAAATGCAAACCTTCATACTGGGACGTTAAGTACGGAATTACTTCACATTTAGACCACTGAGAAACATATTTCGTTAGTCGAACAAAAGTTTGGTTGTCCCAAATTAATTATTTTGTTGGACTGTTTGGTTTATCTAACCAAAAAATTTGGTATGCCCAACACTATTTTTTGTGGACACAACAAAACATTTCGTTTGTTAAACCAATATATTTTATAGAATTAACCATATTTTCGAAGAAGCAATACAATTATTTGGTTGAAGTAACAATGTGGGTTTGTTGATGGAAAGTTTGTATTTTGTAGATATAATAAAATATCCCGAGTGGAAATCTTGTCATGGCGCTAGCTTGGCCCAAAATAGGAAAAACTTGGCCCTAAATTGGGGATTTAGACATAACCCAACCACAAATGAAACGCCTAACCCGGCCAGAGCCTAACTTACCGACCGACTTGGCCCCCAGTTGGATTTATTTACTTTTCTAGTCTCAGCCACATTATAATTAAAAATTGTTTATTTAAAGAAAAATTTCAAGTAGCTGAACATTTTAAGAGAAATCGTATTCCTGAACCGGCTTATTCGTCGTCAGCCTCATCTTTCGGTTGCCATCCCAATCTTTGCAATTAGTGGAGACCTATGCTAACATGTGAGACGTAATTGAGGTTATATTTTCTAAACTTTAAAGGTGATTCCACACCCAGACTCTAAGACACGTTCCGGGGAAAAATAGGTTTTAGGCGGAAAGTTTTTGTCGCGCGACAATCGTCTGTGTCTCGTCAAAGATTTGGTCTCGCGTTGCTAAGCGTGGCAAGTACAAAGACGCGACAACTCGAAAACTCGAACCCGTCCGAAATTTGTAGTTCCCGAAATATTATATTTTCGAAATGATATAATTATCGAAATTTGAAAAGTCGACTTGTCAAACTCGCGAAACTTCAAATACCCAAAATTTCAAATGATAGAAATGTCAAATTCTCCCCAAAAAATATATCAATATAATTCTGACATAATTTATAATATGTGTTTATTACAGTATATTCGAACATAAAAAAATCAAATAATAATTTTTATTAGAATTTGTTTGGTAATATGAAATTCCGGGAATTCAAAATTTTGATACTTCGGACATTTGAAATATCAGGAATACTTTACTGCAAAATTATGTCATCCCAGTTAATCATGTCACCTTAACCAGTGGGCATGAAATTTGACGACGCCTTTACAACACCCTTACCAGATCTCTACGACGACTTGTAAACATCCTATGCCCATGTCATTACAATGTTGAAAAGACATCGTCAGATCGTATGACGTCTTTACGATATCGTAGACATCTTAACGACATCGACATAGGATGTAGCAAAGTCATCGTCAAGATGTAGTAACGATGTGGTCAAGACATCGCGAAATTTTGTTCCCACGGGGTTACCACAAATAACGAAAATTTCATGTCATTTTTTAAAAATTAAAAGCAAATTTTCGGGTCAAATTTGAAACCCGATCCGAGTTGACCTGAAGTCTCCAGGAACCCATGTCGGAGCCAGAAAAACAGAAGACAGTCAAATCAACTATAATTATTAAAAAAACAGTTGTCACATTTTAGATGAATTAGAGCTCAGTTATTGAAATGTATAGAGTATTAAGAGGAAAAACATGATTTGAGATAAGTTACACAAGAAAGCTTTACTACAATGCCTGGTAAGCTTCTTTCTAAAATGAATTTTAATATTCTGAATTATTATCAGTAAGCTTAATTAATTATTTAATTAATGATTCTTATTTGAATAATTATTCCGTGTTAATTTTGTTTATTTGATTCAATTCAGTAAAAATCCAATGAAAGTCAGTGAAAAGTCACTCAAACTTCCAGTAATATCGCTGATCACTCAGTGCAATGACCCACAAATTTACTTCGAACTAAATAATACAATAATTTCACAAAGCATTTTAATTCACACTAATTTCAAGAAGCAGGAAAAATTGAACCAAAATTAATCTTAATGCTTGTGGGAATAGGCTGCAATACGTTTCTTAGAAAAAAATAGGATTCAATTTAAAATTGACTGTCTTATGATACTTATTTGACATTTATAATGTTTGCTCTTAAATTTTAGTTTACAATTATAATTTCCGTCCAATATATTAATAAAAAATAGCTCCATTTCATTACTGGAATATTTTGAACAATGCTCTGCTATTGTTTATTAATATTTTCGCCATTTTTTTGCAAAATTTAAGTAAAAGAATTTAAAATCAACGACTCTAGAAACCTATAATATTTAGAAGATATCATTGTTATCGAAAATTTTGAGCTTTTTGATCACCGTATAGGATCGGACATTTCGTTTTCGAAAATTAAAAAAACGGATATGAAATCAGGGACCCAAAAGAACCCATAAAAAAGATTTGGTTTATATGGAACCATTTTTGGAGTTTTTTACAACTTCTCATGGCTCTAGTCCACAGCGCGACGGCCCTGCTCAACTTTGTCGCATCCCTACCACCTCGACCAAATTTGTCGCACGGAATCAAAGATACTCATCGCCCAATCATGTTAGACTTTTGTCACCGGAAAAATCGCGGGCTGAGATTTTTCGACGCAGTTAAGTGTCCCCAGCGAAGCAGATGAAGAAATCACAAAATTGTCCAAAAAAAAATTACCGGAAGTATCCGCCATCTTGGATTTTGTGTTTTCGTCGATTTGCACGCATATTTTGCATTTCTCGATAAGAAAGGTCAGTAACAAAATTGTAGAGAACTAGATTCTCTACAATTTTCACTTAGACGATATTTTTGTGAAAAAATTATTTGTCGCTAAAAATAAGCGAAAACTGTGGAAAATTAGGAAAGTGGTGCAGTTTTCTCCACTTCTTGACTATTTGTATTGAAAATAAGTGGCACATTTAAATAGCAAAGTTGTAGGGGACTCAATTTCCAACAACTTCTGTATAAACAAGTTTTTCGCGCGACGTGCAGATCAGTGTCGGCAAACCTAAGTTCGGCTAGGCAATAATCCGCGTATTGCGGATGCGTTTTAGGCAAAGTACGAAATACTATATGAATTCGGGCATTACTTGGCATGAATTCAGGCAAACAATACTATGTGAATTCGGGCATTGCCTGGCATGAATTCAGGCAAACCTCGATGTGCTAAATGTGTCATAGGCAAAATTATAAAACAAAACATTCGCTTCGAATTGTCCAGCTTACGAATCCTACGATATCAAAAGTTTGTAAATACTGGAATGAAATTGTTGCTTTCTCAGCACGTTTCTCAAATCAAAGTATTATTATCTTGACGTGTGAATAACACATCAGAGAGCCTGCTACAGTCGACAAGAGTTCTTATCTAATAATATAATCTTCATTTAAAATTAATGAAATCGAAACTGTAAATGGCTCTTCTCACAATGTGAGTGAGATAATGTTTAAAGCAAAATGTATGATAAGTTGAAAGACATGAAGAAATCATAAAATTCACATTTGATTCAATCCGAAGAAATTGTAATTCTAATTGCCGTAGTTTTAAAAAGATATCATGATGGTTTCTATAAAATAGGAATGAAAACCGTAATAATTTCTTCACTGTACTCCAAAAATCTGTTACAAGAATGTAAATTGAATTTTTCGAAAATTCACGATATACCAAATACTCTCTTATCACACTGAGAAAAATAAATAGTTGCGGCTACTACCTTTTTATTAGTAAAGCATTAATTGGTTCTTACAACTATTCAGTTAGTAACACCGACTGAGCAAGTAGTCGGTTTAGGAAGCCATTTGTAGTAATCGTGACTAGTTTGCGTTAGTAACGATTCGGGGATCATATCGATGTATTCGAATTTATGTGTAAGAAATTTTAAAATCAAACGAGTTTTAAGTTTCACTGGAAATCTTAAGCTACAAAGTGCATCTGAAATTTGAAAGATCCCAGTGGGCATAGGGACATAGTTGTTTCAAAACGTCTTCTCAGCTGAATTGACGCTTAACTGACATTTAAGTGACATCAGCGTCCCTAAGGTGTCCCGAAAAAAAGATACCCACGTGACCACTGAGATCTTTTTAATTCAGAGTTCGATATAGTGACAGATATTTTAATTAGTCCCTATATAACAAAAAGAAAATAGTTATAGCTACAAATGTATTAGTAGACATGACTAACTATATTAGTAAGTTCAACTACCTACAGATACCTAACAATTTTATTAGTTGTCCCAACTAACCTTTTTTCAGTGCATTACAAAAAATAAGTAGTCAAAATTCTATGTTTAATGGGCTAGATTTTTTAAGATACAAAATTTCATAATTCGACATCTTGCGTTAACAAGTAACCAATATTATAACCATACAATGTACAATGTACAATGATACAATTGTGCATTCTTACATTGCCCACGACATATTTGGTACATCTTACGTTGCCTACACTAAAGCAAGGTGAAGTTGCTTTCAATTTTGCCTAAAGCACATTCGGCACACCTACCCGTGTGGAAAAATTTCGTGGCGCTGTACCGTTTCTGCCTAGTCCGCCTTGAGTCGACACTGGCGCGCCACAGGCTGACTGTCCAATGGATAGACTGGGATGTAACGCTCGGATCGACTAGTTTCTAGACAGATCGGCTATTTTGATAAAAATTAATTAATAATTAAATCACATAATTATTTGTTATGCCATAAAAGTCCAATATATAGATTTTGCAGTTAATTAAAAATATTAAAAAAGTTTTTGTACAGAAAAAAATGAAGAAATGAGTTTCCGCAAATCTCTTTGTATATACGCCGGGTATCGAACTTCTGATGTAATTTCCTATCATATTCTTGTAACTTTGTCCCGTCGCCTTAACACCTCGGCCATCTAAAAGTTAAATTTTTGTTCATTTTTGTCGGATATGAATTCCAATTCATTGCATCCTAATATTTATTTCAATAAAACATGAACAATTTTCTAAACATTAAAACTGCTTGTTGTGTGAATAAATCATTGAGAAAAATAAAGTTTGTATGATTTTACTTGCGATTAGGCTACGAAATAATGATTGTTTATGATTTCAAACAATTAATACGTTAGGCTTAATTATCATTTACGCAACAAATAAATAACTAAAATAAATTAAATAAATCATTTATAATAATATTTGATTTTCTGGAATATCGTCAACATTTTGCATAGCATTATACATATTAAAATTATTATAAATTCA
>CAKNWT010226056.1:0-11591 GCA_932066315.1 Andricus coriarius
ACTCAATTAAGAAATAATTCCTTATCGATAATATTCATTAAAAATTAAATTATTATTATAAATATTTTAAAAGTGTATTATTCATGTAATTTCTAAAAACGAATTTCTAATTATTTTCGAATAGAATATACAACTCCTTACATTAAGATAACATAAAATGACTGATTTATTTGTCACTTAGAAAATGACTGAACAATCAGCCACTTTTATTGACTGAGAATCAGTCATTTTGATTAAACTGCAACAAATTAGTTAAAAACAAGGTAACTGGAGTTGACGCATTGATGATAATTAAAAATATATTACATCATAATTTTCTGTATTGTTTCAAAGCATTATATACGTTCAAAACATTCTAAATCATTATTTATCTTTGAAACCGCAGTAAATAGAGCATCCGCAGTAATACCCACACTTACCCTAGTTATTTTGTCAGTAAAAAATTTATTTTTTAACCAAAAAAATATATTCTGAACAAACTAGTTCAATTTTCAATGAAACATATGAATTTTTCACCAAAAAATATCATTTCCACCCAAAAAAAACTATACATTTTTGGCAAACAAGTTTGTGCGTATCTAGGGTGCGCGACTATTGTTTCTCGCGCTACGCACTCGGTCTTTGTGTTTCACCCACAGTTTTGCAGAGTCTTTTTACAATTAAACGTCAAAGTATATGCAACTGTAATTTTTGTTGGTTGCGATTTCTTTTTTCTTAAAGCTCCTTCGGCTTTAATAAACTTTTGTACATTATGTTCAACACTATTATATGAAATGTATATTATATTTATTTCTATATTTCGCACTGGTACTGCTTATTCAGGTATTGGAAAATAATCTTCAACAATCTTATTTTTCATGATTACCTTAACATTCGCTATTCATTTTGCACTAACTTTTATTCTCAGTTTCCCTGGAAAATCTATCATTTCAATAAATTTATACTATAACAATTCATAATTTGCATTTGTATTGAAACATAGGTATTTTCATTGTTTTGTTTTTACAATTGAAAAAAGTGCACATTCTGTAAATAAAACAAGTTTGAGCGCGCCTAGGGCGCGCGGCTATTGGATCTCGCGCTTCGCGCTCGATACTGTATTTACATAGTGCTGCGCGCTCTGTCTTTGTATTTTCCCCACGTTTGTGGACAGACCTTTTAAAATTAAAGGTAATATCATCGAAAAATGTAATTTGGCGATTCTGCATTCGCTTTTGTTAAATCTCCTTCAGCTTTAACAAAGAAATTCTCATCACGTACCTTGTGCTTCGCACTCGACTTTGTCCACAATGCGAAATTTTCTACATTATATGTTGAGCATTATTATATCAAATGTGTATTAAATTTGTTTCTGTACGTCGGCCTGCGATTGCTTATCTAGATATTGCAAAATAAAGTGCAAATTGTATTTATCATTATTACTTTAATATTTCTTCCTGATTTTGCATTTAATTTTTTCCTCAGCTACCGTAAAAATGTTGCATCATTTCAATAAATGTTTATATTACAATTTAAATAAGGTACGCATCCCATAAGAAAATTTTTTTTTGTTATTATGCATTTTATTGCAACTTGTGTCGTTTTTCCATAAATTTAATTTGTTTATGTTCAATGTTATTTTTTACGATTTGAACCAAAAATATGCATCCTAGCGTAAAATACTTATAAGAAAATTTGTAAATGCAATCAACGCGAAAAATGATTTTAGATCAATTGCTATTCTAGCGTGTATCGTTTTCCCAAAAAGTTATTTTTACACTCTCAACAGAGAAGGTATTAGATTTGTGTAAAATTTGACCCCCCCCCCCCCCGCCCCGTTTATGTCAAATGTCCACGTTTTGAGACCTTCTGAACCCAAAAAACAGGTTTTGGCGAATGTGTCTGTCTGCCTGTATGTCTGTATGTCTGTATGTCTGTATGTATGTGGGTATGTAGATTTTTAGTTTGTTAGCACGATAACTTTCGAAAGAATTGTCAGATTGGATTGGTTTTTGGTATACTCTTTAAGTGTCCTAAAATGAAGGTCAAGTTCGTTAGCCAGCCATTTTAGATGAAAATTTAAAAAGTGAGCGCATTTTGAAAATGTTTGAGACCATTTTTTCCCCAAAGTTTGACAATTATATGTGCGGCCGTCCATAATACTAAAAAATGCATACAATTTATTCCAATGACATTTTTCGATAAAATGAAAATTTTCAGAGTTACAGCGTTTTCAAAATCCAAAAAAAGAAACGAAAATTAACATTTTCAGCCAAACAACGCACGATACGAAAAAAAGTAAAGTTAAGAAAAATGTTTCTTTTTGTACGCCTTACAAGATTATCGTAACGCCTTTTTGAATTTTCTTGAATATTGAAGTAATCATGATAAATAAAATGTGTACTTTATATTTCAACATATGAATAAGGAATCCCAGGAATTTGATATCAAAGTGTTGAACACAATGTAGAAAGGTTCGCACTTTGGACTAAATCGAGTGCGAAGCACGAGATACGTGATGAGAATGTGTTCGTTAAAGCCGAAGGAACTTTAACAAAAGAGAATTCACATTCGCCAAATTACAGTTCTCGATGCTGTGACCTTTAATTTGAAATGGTCTCTGCACAAATGTGTGGAAATACAATGACCGAGCGAAGCGCGAGAACCAACAGTCGCGAGCCCTAGGCGCGCTCCAACTTGCTAGCGAAGCGAGCCGCGCGCCTAGCGCGCGACGAGAATGTGCCCGCTCAGCGGGCAGATTTTTTTTATTGTTAATGTATTTTTATAACAAAAGTTTATTACCAATTTGTAGAGCTTTTTTAGTTGAACAACTTTCGTCTATTCAATACACTTTCTGCATAGTTCAAGAATATTTATACACGTTCTTATAGGCACTGTTCACAATATTTGATATAGCTCCTCATACACACAGTCCACAGCTCTTTATACACATTCTCACACAGACAGTTTCACACTACAGTGTTTTGAACCAATCTCAACACTAGGGATTAGTATACAGGAAATGGGGTGGGAGAGGAGGAGTTTGCCCATCAAGTTCCTTGGTAAATTGCGCACATACTGACCTACTTTTGACCCACTTATTGTTTCATTTAAAATAAAGTAAATAAGCAATAAGTAGTGGGTTAAATCAACCTCACCACTAGGAAGTAGGAGATATGAAACAGACAGGGAGGGGGGGGGGGGGGGCATTGCCCTACATGTTCCTTGGTCATTTGCGCACCCGTTGCCAAATTTTGACATTAAACCCAGTTCTTATTCCACTATGCATAAATAGTGGGTTGATTGGCAACCGGCGAAGAATTCCTCATCAGTGTTTGATCCAAGGGGGGAGTGAGGTGTTCTTCACTTCCATGTGAGCTCAATAAACAATCAACTCAGTCACTGAGCAAGCTTAAAAACAAATCAACTCACTTTTCAGGATTTGTGGTTTAAGTAGCGTGTTGAACCAATCTTAACACGAGGGAGTAGGATGTAGGAAATTGACAAGAAGGGGGTGGGGGGAGCGCGTTCCTCATATGGTCCTTGGTCAATTGTAGAAGATAGTCTAGGGTCTCACCACAGTCTGCCTAGTCCCTCCGCGATTTGACTGAGCGGTGTCAGGCAAAGTCCGAAGTACCACTTTTACTTCAAACTCTGCCTGGTCAAATCGCGAAGTGCCTGACAGGCTCAGGCAAAGTCCGGAGTAAAAATGAAACCTTTGGGGTTTACTTTTCCTGCTGCACAGTGGGCTGGCTCGAGAATTTACAATTCCAAATAGTCTACAGGTCGCAATTGTGAACGGATTTGAAAGTTTTTTTTTTTAAATGATCAGCATTACATTTTCAAGAAAACGTATGGAGTATATTGATTAATTTTTGTTTTAATATAATTATTTGTTTAACGCAAGCTTTTTCTCTAAAAAAAAAAGTAAACTCGATATGTATCATATTTAACGTAGCTGTACTTAGAAAACATGAATAATTCATTTTTAATATTTTTGTTGTTCTTTAGTGTAAATAATTTCTGAATTCAAGCCTTTTCAGGAAAAGCCGATTATTTAAAGCGAATTTACAGACTATATATTCCATACAAGTCACCAGTCTATTATATGTAATAATCATATTATTAATAACAATATACGTGTAAATTGCTTTCTATCATAAAAAATAAACTATCAAGATTTTTGTTTCCAATTTTCAGTAAGAAAGAGCCAGTAATAAGTGTTTCGTTTATAAAATTTGTTATTACCATTTAAAATATTAATTTATTAAGATCGAAAATCACTGTTTAGACGATGCTACTAAGATTTAGATATACTTAGAGAACATACATAATTTACTTAATATTAAATATTAAAAAAAAGTATATACGCAAATAAAGAGTAAAAAATTATATATATTCAATGAATGAAAGAATAAAAAATTTTATGGAAAAATGTCAGACTTAAATTTTAAATAAATATCAGTAGGGGTGGGGTAATTTAGTTCATAAAAAGACTATATGTACGAGGTAAATAAATAGTATTTATAAATAAATAGTATTGCATTTTTTTGTACAATTGCATCTAACGTAGCCTTGACCTCAGAATTACTGGCTCCTTCTTGCTAAAAAGTTAAAAAAAATTACAGTTTATCTCTTATGATAGAAAGCATTATACACGTATATTAAATCATTTTTCATCAAATAAATCAACAATAAAAAATTATGGTTATTAATAATATAATTATTACAAATAATAGACTGGTGACTTGTACGGAACATACAGTCTGTAAATTCGATTTAAATAATCGGATTATTCTTTCACGGCTAGAATTCGAAAATTATTTAAACTGAACAAAAATAAAAATATTAAAAATGAATTATTTATGTTTTCTCAGTACATCTAAGTTAAATATGATACATATCGAGTTTAGTTTTTATTTTTTGCAGAGAGAAAAACTTGCGTTGCATAAATAATTATAATGAGACAAAAATTGATGAATATACTCCATAAATTTCTATAAAAATTAAATGCTGATTATTTCCAAAAAAAAAAAGTTTCAAGTCCGTTCACAATTGCGACCTGTAGACTATTTTGAATTGTAAATTCCCGAGCCAGCCCACTGTGCAGTGGGAAAAGTAAACTAGCCTAAGCCTGTCGGGCACTTCGCGATTTGACCAGGCAGAGTCCAAAGTGAAAGTGCTACTTCGGACTTTGCCTGACTTCGGTCAGTCAAATCGCGGAGGGACTGGGCAGACTGCGGTGTGACGGCACATCGGACTTTGCCTGTAACGCAGATACTCAGAGACATACCTGACGCAGTTCTCTCTCGGATATCGGACGAGTCAAAACCGATTTTTATGTCACAATGTCCTCTGTCCATCTATTACGTGAGAAAATTGATTTACTTAGGTATTACTGCTATAAAATATCTGCAGGTAAATTGCCATCAAACAAAGGCGTTTCAAGTGTATTATTTTTCAATCAAGTTTGTACCAAGAATACAGACAACTGCAAAAATACGCTAAGAGAAAATCGGAGGTTCATAAGAAAAAAGAAGGAAATTTCAAATCGACGCTCGAGGATCTTTTCGACATTGCACATGCGAACGCTTTGGAATATATTTCTATAGAAGAAGACAAGCAGTTTTTCATCAATCAAAGGGTGAAGGGTCGACAAGGATTTATGTTGGTAATCGATTACAAAGAACTTCTAAGAGAAAAAAAGTTTCAGAACGAGAAGAGACAGCGTTGTTGAGAAAGGAGCGAAGCAATCTTGAAATTGAACGACTAAGTGAGAAATGTATGCCATTCTGTACGCACAATACACAACTCTGTATACGGACCACGTACTTCGCGCACAGAACTGCGTTCAACCATTCATCGAGAGTGTGAAGCCACAAACTTTTATAGGCACTAGACACAGCTCTTTATACACTCCCATGGATTCAGCACACAAACTTGGTAAGAATTTTTATATTCTGAGCTTTTATTTTATTGTTTTCTGAAACTGGACATTGATAAATAAATTATAATAGAGTAATAAGTATAATAAATAAATAATAATATTAATCATTAATTAGTTTTTATACGCACAACACACAACTCTTTATATACCTTCTTATACGCAAAACACACTACAGTTAATACGCACCTCGTTCAACCCCTTATTACAATTAAAACGCCCAAGTTTTAATACGCAACACACACAACTCTCTATACACACTTTCTTTATACACCTGAATAACCCTTAAAGCAGGCGATTGTGTAAAGCCACATTTCTTTATATCCACAATACATAATTCTTTCCACACTTCCTTATACGCGTTCAACCTTTCTTCGAGAGTGCCATGTCACAAGCTTTTATTCCACACCCGACCGAAAAACCCACCTTTTGCCCCTGATAAGCGGGGCGAAAGTAGCATATTTTTCCCGAAAAAAATTTTTGCGGGGCAAAAGTAAAATTAACGGGGCAAAAGTAAAGTTAGCGGGGCAAAAGTAAAATCAGCGGGGCAAAAGTAAAATTAGCGGGGCAAAAGTAAAATTAGCGGGGCAAAAGTAAAATTTAGCGGGGAAAAAGTAAAATTTAGCGGGGCGAAAGTAAAATTTATCGAAATTTCGAAATTTTCAAAACATTCAAAATTTCGAAATATTTTTTCAATTTTCAAAAAGTCTCCTTAGAATGCGAAGTTGTTTCGACCCCGCTTTTCAGGACCAAAAAGTGTACTTTCAATAGAGAGTGGAATAAAATACTATATGCAAAAAAATCTTCTACTTTTGCCCCTTGTTGCATAATGTACTATTATTTGCACAGCATACTATTCTTTGTATGTACCTCGCGCTCGGCTCCGCATTCAACCCCATACTCGAGAGCGGAAAGTCTTCTCTGTAACCACAGTAGAAAACTTTTTATACCTCTTGTTGTACGCACCGTTTAAAACTCTTTATACGCACCTTACGCTTCGCGCCCGGCATTGCATTCAACCCCTTAACCAAAACTGAAGAAGTTGTATACACACTTCGTCCGTTGGTCAGTTGGTGGATTGATTGTTTAACGAACCTGGGTGGCACTGATGAACTTTTGACCCATTGCCAAGGAACCCACCTTTCTTCTTGATGGCATAAGAAGTGGCTTTATTGTCAAAATTTGTCAGTGAGTGCGCAATTGACCAAGGACCATAGGAGCAACGCGCTCCCCCGCCCACTTCTTGTCCATTTCCTACATCCTACTCCCTAGTGTTAAGATTGGTTCAACACGCTAACTTAAATCACAGATCCTGAAAAGTGAGTTGATTCGTTTTTAAGCTTGCTCAGTGGCTGAGTTGACTGTTTAGTGAATTTACATGGGAGTGAAGAATACCTCACTCCCCCCTTGGATCAAACACTGATGAGGAACTCTTCGCCGGTTGCCAATCAACCCACTATTTATGCATCCACTGAAAACTATTTACCAATGGCTCGTTTCGTCCGTACGTACGAGATACCACAATAAGTTTCCAAGCTAATCAGAGGCTGTGGAGCTCTCTTCTCAGCCAGTGCATCTGCTTTCTCATTACCTTCAATATTCTTGTGACCGGAAACCCAGATCAGACAGACCCAGTTTTTACTGGCAACCTTAAGAAGATCTTGAAGGCAACTCCCAGGAAGTAAACTCTTCAGATGTAAGAGCCTTAAGTGCTGATTGATGGTCAGAAGAAATGCAAATGTGCTGGCCTTTAGAAGCCCGCTTACAAATGAGGAGGTGACAATGAAAAACGCACAAGTACAAAAGGGAGAAAACTGAGTTAGAATTATGTTTTGGATCATTCCCGTCAATTTTATCGCTTGAAATAGTCAAAATCGACCTAAACGTCACCACAGGTCCGTCTTTGTGATGTTTAGCATAAAATCCAGACTGAGAGGGGGACACCTAGAGTCCATTTTAATTTCCAGATGTCCCCTCCACCTTTTCCGAAGATAATTTCAGAGCTCTGTCTATGGGCGTAACTTTGGCTCTTGAGAGGATACTTATATTGATCGGCTCCAACCCATAGTGAGGCCTGCAGTCGATCTTCTTGATACTGTTGCCCACTTCTGGCTCTGCAGTTATTACAAGTTGGATAGACTGACTATTGGTCTTTACATCGATAAACTTCCATCCTTCTGACTCCGCGGTCGTGGCAGTACTACTCCGACAGTATAAATATTAAAAAATGAAAATAGTGCGTTCAGAAATATGGTTTGTGTTCTAAAATTTCGAAAAACTATAAATAAAACTATCATGAATTGCCATCCCTATTCCAAGCTGGATGTCGGTCCGGGAGGAACCTCGACCCAGGGATCAAGGAATCTCGTCTTAGCTAGGCTCTGTCACCCTTCTAGCATACTACAATCATATGTGCTAGGAGAGCCCGATTATAGCGATCCTTTCATAGATATCCATACACATGCAGGCAGAGGTCTGTTGACCTCCTTGTCCCACACGCTTAAGCCTCCCCACCAACTACAAGGTATTACAGCCTCTAGGGGAGGAAATGAAGACCTACATCGAAGTTTTAATTGAATAATGTGATACAGTACGATTGAATTAAAGAATAAATAAGTTAATTTAATTTAAATAATTTTTAACGGAACTGATACAAACAATTAATTTAATTTCACATATTTACTAAATTATTCATTCAATTTGAATTGAAGTAATTAGACATACCTATCTTATTTGTTTTTCAATTTAGAAAACTATGAAATCCTAACAATAACATCTACGATGCCAAAAAATTGTCAAATTCAACCATATGAAATTGTGAATTTAAAGTTGACCAAGTAATTTGGGAAAAATATTCACAATAACATATCTAAAAAAATTGCATCATAAAGGTTTCTCCAGAAATTTGCAGTTCCAAAAAAAACTTAAAACTTTTTTAAAACTTCTTTATATATTTTATTATGATTATTTTTCCCCAAATTACTTTGCCAACTTTAGTTTCATAAATTCATTTGGTTGTACTATCGGTAAAAAAGTTCTGTCTACTTATACCAAATACAGTCGAACTCGGATTTTACGTCCGCGGATTTACTGTTTCTGAGAATTCACGCCGCGCCACGGGTTGGTTTGCCAGGAGCTGCGCGGGGTGTGCGGGGTTCACGAAGGCGTGACAATACAGGAATTATTTACGCTAAATCCGGTTCAGTTAGGGTAGGTCATGTCCATGGACAGTCCCAAAACCGACGTTGAATCCGAGTTTGACTGTACACCATTTCAACGCCTGTGCTGGAATGTTATAAAAAAAATTGCGGACGGTCTCAAATTTGTTCACACTACAGGAAGCCAAGGGGGATACTGGACGGCCTGTCGTGCGGGCGCGGTTGCTTCCCTCTCGCGACCTTTCCATTGTTAAAGATATAGAGCCGGTTGAGAAAAATGAAAATTTAGTAAAATAGTAATAAATTGAAATTCAATATGCTGCGTTATGACGCGGGGCCTTCAATACAGCAAATGTAGTGTTTTCTCTTACTTCTATTCGTTTATTTCAAGATGCGTTCACCGCATCTTGAATAATATATTTTTTTATCTTTTTGTTGTATAATATATTTCCATTTTCTATCAGAAAATAAGTATTTAGTATAAAACAGTGGAAGTTTTAACAAAAAAGTTCATTTTTAACCCAAACTGATTATCTTTGTGAACAAAAGAAGACGAATTTTCAAGAAAATTAATTAATTTTCAATAAAATAGCTACATCCCTCGCAGAAATTTTGCCGTGGCCCCAATCGGGGCCCGATCCGGCCAAATGGGGTCCAGATCGGAAAGCCAGGTCGGATCAGACCCGTGATGAAACGCACGGACCAGTCTGGGCCAAACTTGTTAGCCCGATCGGGTTGCCGGGTCAGTGCCAAGTCGTCACCCTATCAGGTCCCGATTGAGTTATATTAAAAATTATGGGGCATTTTTAATCTAAATAATGCACTATACAAAATTTCTTGGGGAATTTCCCTCAAAATTGTGTTTACGCTAATTTCCACACATTTTGTGGAATTTTTTCCAAAGTTTATTAGGGAAAATTCCCAAAAATTTGATACGAAATACTATATGTGTTATTCTGTATTAATTTTAAATTTCGGGAATACCCGGAAATTTATGTGGGCGAAATTCCCTAAAAATCGTGCAATACTAATAAAAAAAGCAATGAAGGAACCGCCCTTTTGATCATCATGCTCTTGATCACAGTTGCCTCTGCGCCATGTAAGTATGCTTTGCTTCGCGTCGACTGCTTTCTTAAACACTCGACGCGTCATTTCTGTTTCGAGAGAGGCGATACGTCGCGCGCCCTGGCGAAGTTCTCATGAACTACCAGCCCAGAGCGGCAAGAAACCGTATCGTGGAGCATAGTATACTACACTTAACTGATCAATCAAAAACTTTTTTTGTAGATTTTGATTATAATTTCAGTCTGTCAGAATGCATACGCATTGGAATTTTCACAAGAATAAAAATTAACCACTGATGAGGGCCACCGTTGTGCGCCGAAACGTTTGGTTCAATTAAAAATTGACTGAATTATTTACTCTGACCTTAAAGCCAAAAGTAACATCCAACATTAAAAACAATTATTTTCATCGAATATTATTTTTAGAAAAATGTTATTTTTCATACAAACACATCAACTTAATAATTATTCATTAAAAATCGAAAGAAATTTATAAAAATTTGAAGTTTTCTATGCCGAACTGTTAAAGAATCTACAATTTTCTATCATCTTCTATGAAAACGACGGAAAGAAATCTTTGAGGCAACTATAACATTAATAAATATTTTTTCCCAAAAAATGTGCAATATTATTCAAAATATTGTGCTAGTTTATCAAATATTTTAGAGCCCAATATCTTCCTGAACATACGGTAATACTTTAAGAGTTTTTAGAAAATTTCCCTAATCTACGTGGAAATCAAAAATTATTTTTGGACCGATTCCCTATGTCCCGGAAGTTAGATCCGCAAACTTATTTTTTCAAAAAAAATGAAAGTTGTGCTAAATTACGCTCTTATTCTGCTGATTTGTGCCGTGAACGGTTTTTTGAAAAATCAAAAATTTCGGCAACAATTCTTGAAAAAAGTTTTTTTTTTGCTGGACCCGCAACTTCTTGCTAGAGCAAAAAAAAAAGGTTGTGCTAGGCGGCTCGAAGTTACACAATTTTGTGCAGGGAAGAAAAACGTCAAAAACCTAACTGTTATCGAAAAAAAAATTTTTATTATATTTGAAAATTTCGAAAAAATGAAACTTGTGCTGGATTGTGCTCGACAAGTGCAGTCTTTATTCCCTCTAACAAAATGACGTGAGATCAACAGTTTTCATATTAAAAACTCAAAACGTAAAACTAAAAAAAATAAAAGTTCAAAAAATAGTCAAATTTCGAAAAAATAAAATTTTTGCTGGGTTGTGCTCGAAAAATTCAGTCTTTATTCCTTCTAACAAAATCACGTGAGATCAACAGTTCTCATATTAAAAACTCAAAACGTAAAACTCAAAAAACATAAAACATAAAAAAATAGTCAAATTTCGAAAAAATAAAAATTGTGCTGTATTGGGCTCGACAAATTCAGTCTTTATTCCCTTTGACAAAATCACGTAAGATCAACAGTTCTCATACTAAAAA
>CAKNWT010226076.1:0-13370 GCA_932066315.1 Andricus coriarius
CGGCATACAGTGATAGCTGGCGCATTGAATTTTACAGACGCAAAAAACACTCAATTTTCAGTTACAAAAAAAAACAAGAATTTTTTTCGAAAAAATCGCTCTTCACCGCAGAAAATTGCCTGTAGTTCACAGCTTGGGACGCAGAGTCTCTTCCAGAGTGCGAGGTGGGCATAGAACCCACAAACAGACAGAGTGGGTTTAAAGCTTATGCCTTAGAAATATTATTTTTATCATTTATAGTGTCAAATGCGTTTAACTTCTAAAAAATAGCCTTAAATGTTTTCGAAAATTTAAAAATTAAAATTTGAAACAAAATTTTCAAGAAAAATTTTTTCTCTAAAAAGAGTTTCCCTTCCCTTTTAGTCCTCACCGATCTTTAATAATATAATTCACCGAATACCCGCCTCTCTTCCTTTTCAACTTCTAGCGAAATAATAAAATAAATGGAGCTTGTCAACAAACGCTCTTAGTGACCGGTACCAACAAAAACTAATAAACACCCACTAAAAACCTTCCTATTAAACTGAAATAAAATAAGGTCTCATTTCATTAAACATAACTGTATTGATTTTAATGTATATCACTGTCAAAGGAATATGTTCAAGCGTTCGTTGAAATTGAATAAAATTAAAATGAGGCTCAATATTATTATGATCAAAGGAATCGAACAATACATTTTGAAAAAGCGATTGTTTCAGGATACAATACGTATCAAACTAGACGATATTGGTACGCTTAGTAATTTAATTTGACACCTTTTTACTGAGGATAAAATTAATATTGTTATTTCTGTTTGAGATCGAAAATGAAGGCAACAAAAATTTTAATTGAAATCGCAACGACCATACAATAACTCTTATTGTATCAAAGTATAAGCCAACTGTGAGTGATGATTTTGCCAGCCATAAAGATTTCGGATTTTTTCGGACGATTCTCTATTTGTACTTAATTTTGCGAAGTTTCAACTTTAACTTGCGAGTTAATTTCGGATTGATTCAAACTCATTCCGGAGTGAATGCTTTTGTCGGAAAAGATTTCCTTGGGTTATAAAAATCGCCTTTCTTCGGTAGGAGTACACTGCGTCCAGATGTTAGAGTGTGGAAATAAACTTCTTCTACCAGAAGTTCTTGATACCATCCGGTCATGCAGCGGACAAGTACTTCGTGTCCCTTAGCGTTTTCTTGACCTCTTTAGCAGTGGTTCCTAGACATTCCTCGTCACATGTTATGAGGTTGTCAAATAGCGAGAAACTGTTGATTCTCGCTGACCCACCATTTCCTCATCTGTACTTTCCTTCTTGCGTCAGAAAACACCTGTATTTTGTCAACAACTTTGACTTTTTCCGTGTGTGATGGTAGATCCTCCGTTAGTGGGCGAACTTTCGGACCTTTTCCGTGAACGATCTTCAGGATGCTATGTAGTCAATCACACACTCACGCATTCTGTTTTGCACAGCCAAACTGAACAATTGATGGGCCAGAGGTCGAACACCTCTGAAAGGTCTTCACGAAGGGCTGCATCCATTTCAACCAGATCTTGGGACTTAGGAGGAACCTGGATGTTCCTCCTTGTCCTGAAGTCGCCATTATCTCTCATGAGATGCCTGCTTTCCGCCTTTCCGCGATTTCTGTCAATGTCGTTTCCTCTTCTTTGTCTGCGGGCTGGTTCATGCAGCAGTTAAGGGAATCGTTTTGCGTATACAGGGTGTTTTTTTTAACTTGAGACATCGATATATCTTAAAATCATACGCATCCTATGAAAAAAATATCCGTAATAAAAACTTTTTATTTTCGAGGAGAAAAGCGACTTTGAACAAAATTTACCCCCCCCCCCCCAGAAAACATTGGGGGGTGGTTTTTTTTGTTTTTTTTTCGCGAATCGAAAAAATTTTTTTGAATAAAACTTACGTATTTCATGAAGAAGAATCTATATCAGTGAAAAAAATTGGGGTTCCCATTTAAAATTACAAAGTTACCCCCTCCTGCCTCCTGGGGGCTGGGGGGTGGGGTGGGTTCAATTTGTTTAAAGTCGCTTTTCCCCCTCGAAAATAAAAAGTTTTCATTTGTGATATTTTTTCGTAGGTTGCGTATTTCTTGAGATATTTTGATGTCTCAAGTTAAATCAAACGCCCTGTATATCTGGATCGCGAGAGGGTTCCAGTGCGATTTCTCAACAACTGGCGCGAAACGTTCGGGAGTTTTGGTTGTTTTGGGCCCCACATAGTGTGCATGCGCGTTATGTAGCCATGTCGAACCGTCCACTCAATTGTATGGTCATCTTACCGCTCCGTCATCGTATTTTCATCCTATTTTTTTTAACGCCCCTAACTCTAGGGCGATCTGTACTGTTTGTCGACCCATTGCCGAGTGCTCTGCGCGTTCGATCTTTTTGAACCGCATCTACAACTTTTTGGTTGTTTAGTGGTGTCATAATTGTTCCCACGAGCAGATAGGGAAAGGTTTCGACCCCCGTAATCTACCCCAAAACATACTCAACGTGCAATCCAGTACTGATTCTTAAGTTCAGCTTGGCCTTAGCGGATTTATGATCACGCTTATTTCTCTTGATACCCACATGCGCCGGAATCCACATCAAATTCACCGTCAAAGTCAAGGAAAGAAGATGTCCAATCTTTCGGGCCAAGATCGGTCTTAAGGATCCGAGAAATGATTCTCCATGCAATTTATTGCCGGCATAGAGTTCGAGCAAATGACAGATCAAAGGATGTTCATTTTTAAAATATATTACATGGCAGAAAAGTTCACAGAAAGCGGAACCAACTCTGTCGTTGATGCGATCCACCTATAATCCACCGAACAGCATGCTTGAACCGTGTGCGAAGTAAATCTGACCAGATTTCACACACAGCTGATATTCAATCAAGAAACAGCATTCATATTCTCAGGGGCACTGTGCCACAGCTGATGGCATTCGTGAATGTTCGCATGCATCTTCGCATGGATCACGATAGATCGAAAATATATGCATAATATAATATCCTCCTTTTAGCCGGTAAGGAAGTTATTTTTTCTTACCATCAAACCAACTTACCACCAAAATTGAGTGCAGCGTTTAAAATAATAATAAATTAATGCTTAATAATAAATTGAAAGAGTAGATACTTATCAAATATTTCTAAAACCTTTCTGAAGAATGTTGGTACGTTTATTCAAAAAAATATTCTTTTATAAAGCTGTATCGCGGTCTGGAGCTGAAAATTCAATTGCCTCATTTTACTCCAAAATAAAAAATATAAAATCAAATAATAAATTACAATATAAATATAAAAAAATATAATGATAATTTTTCGAAAATATGTAAAATAATATCCTCCTTAGTGCCGCTAAGCAAGTTATCTTTTTGGTAAGTTGCTATCAAAATTGAGTGCAGTGTTTAAAATAATAAATTAATAAATAATAATAATTTGAAAATGTAAATATTTATCAAATATTTCTTAAACATTTCTGAAGAATGTGGATACGTTTATTTAAAAAAATGTTCTTTTATCAGGTTGTACCGCGGTCAGAAGCTGTAACCTGAAAAATCAATTGCCTCATTTTAAAATTTAGAGTCAACAAGGACATTCTCCGGTTAGATGGCGGCTTGAACATCGAGATACTGCTTCTGCTCTTGCAGCAGGATATGAGGTTACTGCAGGTGCAGACTCTTGCATATTGCGCTGCGGTCACATTGGCCAGGATGATTAGCGTGAAACTCAGATGCCAGGCTGCTAACAACTATGAACCAAGAAATATGGCAGACCCTCTATGGAAGTTTTGACTTCAAGGCGAGATTAGTAAAATGTGAGCAAAACTGGGACGGTTGTACCAATTTCGAAAGGGCAATCGGTCTCAGAGACAGACTCGTCACGTGGAGAAGATTCTTCGCCCATGTAACATCCATTCAAGAACATCTACGAACCTGGATGTAGTGATTGACTATCTTAAATAGAGGCGTATAGTCCTGTGAGCGTGACTGCGACAATTTACGAGAGCGATCGCGAGAAGGAACGAAAATAGGACTTTTTTACCAGACGAAAAACGTTTCTATTGCGGACTTGCAGATGGCAACAATAAGACTAAAAATTCTTGTGAACCACCTAGGATGCTGATAGTCCTACTGATTACCGACCAATCACCTGGCTCTCGACTGTCTATAAGTGTCTCACAGCTATCATTTCTGACTTCGTCTATAAAAATTGTGAGGAGAACAACGTCCTCTCCAAAGTACCGAAAGGTTGCTTTCGAGGCTCCCGTGGTTGCAAGGGCCAAGTCACGATTGACAGCGTGATTGTGTTGCATGTGAAACACCACCAACGCAATTCGCAAATTACCTACATTGACTACCAACAGGCGTTTCCCTCAATACGCCACGATGAGGGATACACGGTTCTTGCCCCTTAAACGAGGAATCTTCCAAGGTGATTCATTCAGCGCACTATGGTTTTGTTTAGCATTGAACCCACTAATTTGAGCACTCAACAACACGTCCTATGGGTTTAAAAATGAGGTGGAAGTGGCTGAGCCTCAACTCACCCACCTCCTTACATGGACGACATAAAGGCTTATGCAAGCTCAGAGTCGAAATTGAACAGCCTACCTAACATCTTGTTGCAGTTCTCCTCTGACATCAGGATGTCTCTGAGTTTAGACAAATGCAGAAGGCTGCGTTTACCCCGTGGAGAGATAAATGCTCCACTGATGCTGAATGACTGCGCTTTGATTGAGGCAAAGGCTGATAAAGAATCGTACAGGTACCTTGGGCATATTGCAGGCGAGAATTCCGCTCCACTCTGGAATTAGAAAGGCACTTGAGACTGCTTTTTCGAGTCGCCTTAGTCGGATTCTGGCGTCTGGCATCAGTGCGAAGAACATCACAACATCATGACCTCGAGGGGCTTAACAGAATCATCCGCGTGAATATGTCTGAGCACCGAATGCGCCAAGAAAGGACAGATGTAAAGAGAATAGTTCTGCCACGTATAACGTATGACTCTCAGGTTATACAATTGAGCGAATATTTCCAAAACAGGACTAACATCTCACTCTACGACTACATCTGTAGAGTTGACCTGTATACCCCCTTAAAACTGGCAGCTGTTGATTTCCAGAACATCGGACATCTCAACGATCAGTGGCGAGGTAAACAGCTGCACAAGCAACACCCCCAAACATTAGATCTTCCTTATGCGGATAGTGTTAATTCAAACCTCTGGTTAAGGCGGGGAGAACTCTTTCGGAAGACGAAAGGATTTGTCATTGCCATCCAGGACACGGTAATCAAGACGAGAAATTACCAAAAACACATCCTCAGTATGGCAGCAGTGATTGACAGATGTCGCCTTTGTGGAGATCCCAATGAGAACATCGAGCATTGAGTCTATCGGTGTACCCGTAACGTGCATAACTTGAGCATCCACTGAGAACATGCCCAAGAGATTCTGGCTCTTGCTTACACGCTCGGCAGTTAGTATTGCCTACAGGTATATTCATTATGCGCTCGCGGTAAACTAAGGTGTTTATAACGCCGTCTTGACAGGCAAAAAGAAATCCCTCAGTCTCCGATCTCAATTCAGCGGACTTGAGAAACATGTTGGAAAGACCCATCGAGAGCTCTTCTCTACGTATGATATCGTAGAATTTACCATGAAGGGGCTTTTCAACACGTTCTCTTAGTAGAAGCATATGTTCTGCTTCCTGTACACGACTTTTTTTTATTATTATTTATTAATTTATTATTTTAAACACTGCGCTCAATTTTTATGGCAAGTTACCAAGAAGACAACTTGCTTTCCGGCACAAAGGATGACATTATTTTACATATTTTCTAAAAATTATCATTATATTTCTTTATATTTATATTTTAATTTATTATTTTATTTTATTACATTTTATTTATGAGTAAAACGAGGCTATTGAATTTTCAGGTTACAGCTTTTGACTACGATACACACTTATAAAATGAAATTTTTTTAAATAAACGTACCTACATTCTTCCTCGCTTACAGCAATATTTAATATATATTACTATAAGCGAAGAAGATGCGGTACTTGGAGATTTTATTCGACTTGACACTAGATCGGATGACTGCAGCCCGGCATACAGTGATAGCTGGCGCATTGAATTTTACAGACGCAAAAAACACTCAATTTTCAGTTACAAAAAAAAAACAAGAATTTTTTTCGAAAAAATCGCTCTTCACCGCGGAAAATTGCCTGTAGATTATGTGTTTCAAATATTACGTTAAACAATGCATTTTTGTAGACGTATTTTATATGTGGCGAAAACCCGAGTCGTCTTAATCCCCTAACGCACGAAGCCATTTCGCGATCAGTCTTCGTGGGATTTTTTGCATGGAGTGATTTATTCCCAGGACGAGAGCTCTCCTTCCGAGAAAATTTGTAAGTAGATTTTTTTCTTCTACTATAGGATAATAATTCCTTAATGTTCCGGGGTCGCGGTTGTGCGCTCTTTCCCATCAAGGCCATCATAGGTGTGTGATCTCATTGTAGTACCGCGTCTACATATTGTATTAAAGATAGGATGTTTCAGCCCACATTATGTCCAAACACGTCGGTTAGAGTAAGATATAAAGATAGAATGTCTCATTCTAACCTATACGTTTGGAGGCAAGGTGGGTTTAAACATCCTATTTTTAATAAAGCGTGCAGACGTTGTAAAGTACTTTATGGTTACAACGTACTTGCAGCGAATGAATAGTAAAGTTGAAATGAGTTCGATAATTGAAACGTGTAATAGTCGTTTTGAAGAAAATATATTTGTGCCTGAAAAATAATATAAACTTTATTTTTTTTTAGTTTAAAAATAGAAAATATCCCTGGCATTTTATTTGGTATATAATAAATACTCGTATTTGTTATTAGTTTTTTAATATGGGGCTTCGCCCCCAAATCCCCTGACATGGGCTCCGCCTCTCGACCCCAATTCGCCTAAATCTTAAAATCAAAATATAATATTTTATATAGATACTATTTGATTTACATTCTTTTAAGCTCTTCTTCATTTAAACGAGAGAACATATTGCAAAAAATAATATGCAACTTAAAAAGTATGTGTGTTTTAATTATTAAGGTTTACTGTATGCAGATCCGTCACTATGGCGGTGCCTTCGGGGCCCCCGCACTCGGCGCCGCTCGCGAGGGGGCGCAAACGGGAACAAATTATCTACTATCGGCGCAAAAATGATAGGCATCGCCTTTAAAGCTTAACATCTCAGCCAAAAAAAATTCTAGAGTAATAAGTAAATAGTGATTTAAAAGCTGAAAGTGTTCCACGTAAATGAGCTTAAAGACGAACATAATTGCAGTTAACCAATTTGAGAAATAATAAAAATTGTTGCTCAAAATTACAAAAATGTACAACTATACTATCTTCAGTTCTAATGAAAATATTAAAGCGATTCAAACTTCAAACTGTAACGGATAGGCTCTGTAATTATTTACAATACCCGGAAGGATGTAATTGTTTTATTTTTAGTAAAAAATCGCGATATTTTTAGACATTTTTTTTTTTTTTGTTGGAAAGCAATTGTCAGAAAGCAGCGGGGCTGCCTTTTTTTGCTGCTGAGCGCTGATGCCTTTCTTTGACCCGTGTTTCCGAATTTTTGCCCAGGCATTGACGCTTCTTCTCACCGGTAGCATACAAAAAATGCATCCCCGCTGGTTACTAACACTTACTTTCCAAAAAAAAAATGTCCAAAAATATAACGATTTTCACCAAAAATAAAACAATCACATCCTTCCGGGATATTGTAAATAATTACAGAGCCTATCCCTTACAGTTTGAAGTTTGAATCGCTTTAATATCTCCATTAGAACAGAAGATAATATAGTTGTACATTTTTATAATTTTAAGAAACAATTTTTATTCTTTCTCAAATCTGTCAACTGCAATTTGTTCACAAATGTTTTCCACATATTTATGAATTTTTTCAAATTTTTCCCACTGCCTCTTGTATAAGCACTTTTTTGGCTGAGTTATTGAGCTTCAAAGGCAGATGCCTATCATTTTTGCGCCGATAAATACTGTCTCGTGGCGTTTGGGAGGAGGGCGCAAAATTATCAAGCCGCACTGGGCGCAAGGAAGACTATTTACGGTTCTGAGTGTATGACAAACAAGAACCACTTTCTTATAATGCAAAAGCCTTAATATAATACGTATATTTTAAAGTTTCTCCCACGAGAGAAAATAAAAAAAATTTACTTTCAATCTAATTTATAAAATAATGATAAATAGGTAAGTCATGCATTATTTACTTTAAAACAAAGTTTAACTTTTAATTTCCCCTCGACTCTGAGAAAAGTAAAAAGGCTCCATAGAAAAATGTGTGGCGTTCGCGTTTAGATTTATAATGTCAAGACAGATAGGATGAATGTTCTTCCTAAATAAAAGAAAAGGCCTCGTAACCCCGTCGAACAAAGCATGCCGTACCGGATGGTTTGGACGGTCCGCGTGAAATGACGATTGATCCGGGTCGATGTGCAGATAACACTAAGTTACAAAATTTGATAAAATTCGTGTTTATTCCATTGTTATTGTATTTCTTTATATATTTTGAAGCGCTGATTCCGAAACTGGCCTTCTTTTTTTCATAGCATCAATATTTTCAGAGATATTCAAGATTTAATTTTCAATATCACTTAAATCTTTTTAAACCTGTTTTTCTGAAAAACGCGAAAAGGTAGAACATTTTTGCCTTTAGGTTCATATCCTACGGAAAAAGCATACTCAAATGTCCCATAAATTGATGATAAACAAAATCTTGTTACCTAGTGTTACAAAAATTTTGCCGCCGAAGGCTGCACCCTATGTAGCCTATATGGGAAATCCGATCCGCCACTGAAAATCCCACGACTGAACATTCATCAAGAAGTGATTTATAACGATTATGAGTGATCAAAAGTTGAATCGGTTTAAATTGTTGGTAATTGTGCCAGTTGTTCCCTATCGGATTAAATTGAGTAAATGCACTTGCCTGCAATGCGCCCCCTGCAGTTTTCGTTTCTAACACACACGACCCGCACGTTTTTATAGATTAGAAAGTAAATTTCCAAAAAGTTAACTCAAATTTCAAGTACAAAAATGTGGAATGTTTGTTCAGGCGGTATACTGAATGAAGAGTCAAAAGTATGTGCTCAAGTATTTGAAAACGAAAGAAAGAAAACTCATCAAATATTTTGGGTTTTGCGAGATCCTCGGATCAATAAAATGTATAGAAATTAAGCCTTTTGATGACGCAATTATTATTTTTAATGAAATTATAAATTTTTCGAAAGCGAGCAATCTGCAGATAGCAGAAGACAGCATTTGAACGGTGAGAACCGTTTGCAAATTAATTTGTTTACTCACAATTCTGACATTACAGAAGCAATCGCTGGAGATGTCTTGTATTCGAAGACCCACGACTTGATGATGGTGAACGATGGCGCGCAATTCAAAATTGGATCTTTTGAGAATACATAAAAAATATTAAAAACATTATAAAAAATTATTTTGAATTACTTTTTCCACAAATCTCTTCTGAAAAGTTATTCTTTGGAAGTCAAAGAAAATAAACTGTTAATTTATGCGTTATAAATTTGTTTCTTGTCTAAATTCAGAAGTTGTACATTTTAGATACATTCTTGTGCATTTTTCAATTACAAGAATTGTTTTCCAATTTCGAATTGCATCACTGGTCCGAAACACACATTGTCACTCGCGAAATCGGGACGCACTTCCTTATCGACCGCGAATCCAGGTTTCGAGTCTCAGCGGCCCAACTATAAATTACGATGTTTTAATTTTTTCCGGTATCTTAGAATAATAATGTAGTGAAGGTAGTTGACCAATTTTAAGGTTATGTCGATCCAATTTTAAAATTTCAAACTTTTCCAAACTGACAACTATGCACAATCTTCTAAGAAACTTTTTTCAATTTCGGTTATCTAATAATAAGAACTACGCCTTGAAAAGGACTCGGATCCGAGTCGAAACATGTCGGCCATTTTTTAAATAAAAATATCAAAAAACCGGAAAAAGCCTACACTACATTAATATTTTATAAATTACGATATTACAAAATTTTCCAAATTGATAATTCCAATATTACAAAACTGGCAAGTGTCAACTTTTCTTTATAAATTAAAAAATTTATCAACTCACTCAGAAATAAATTTCAAAACCATCAATTTCGAATTCTGAAATTTCCAAATGAGGCCCTCTGCAAATTTATTTATAAATTCCAAGTTTATCAAGTCGCCCAACTTTTAAATTACGATATTACAAAATTTTTCACATTCATAATTCCAACATTACAAAAGTGGCAAGTGTCCACTTTTCTTTATAAATCAAAAAATGTATCAACTCACCCAGCAATAAATTGCAAAACCATCGATATCGAATTCTGAAATTTTCAAACTAGGCCCTCTGCGAATTCATTTATAAATTCCAAGTTTAACAAGTCCCTCAACTATAAATTACGGTATTACAAAATTTTCCAAATTGATAATTCCAACATTACAAAATTGGCAAGTGTCCACTTTTCTTTATAAATAAAAAAATGTATCAACTCACCCAGCAATAAATTTCAAAACCATCGAATTCTGAAATTTTCAAACTAGGCCCTCATTCATTTGTAAATTCCAAGTTTAACAAGTCCCCCAACTATAAATTACGATATTAAAAAATTTTCCACATTGATAATTCCAATATCAGAAAACTGGCAAGCGTTTACTTTTCTTTATAATTTATAAATTTATCAAGTCACCCAGCAATAAATTCCAAAACCGTCCATTTCGAATTCTAAAATTTCCAAATTATGCCATCTACAAATTTAATTATAAATTCAAAGGTTCTCAAGTCACCCAACAGTTATTTTTGATATTACAAAATTTTCCACCTTTACAATTTGAAAATGTAAATTACAAATTTATCAATACACCAAAACAATTTTCCAAATTTATCACATTTACAATTTAGAAATTTAGAAAGTGGTAAGTGCTTACATTTGTTTATAAATTGTAAGTTCAGGAATGCATTTTTATGCAAGTAAAATATAACTAAAGCTACGGCACTGATCACTACGGTATCTGGCACATGCCAATTTCTAATCGGGGGATTTCCCTTGCTTCCGCCAACGTTCGAGCGTTTCTCGGCTCGTGCCAAAGTGAGATATTTTCCCACGACTTTTATGACTCTCACAAAGAAACAGGTGGTGGGTTCATTCCAGGTAGGTACAAAACTAAAAACAATGCTATTGCCCCCGCCACCCGCTCAACAATATCCCCTTAGTTCTTATCGAAATTTTATGGAATGGACATTATTCCTACTTACAAGGGAAGGTCTTCAGGTGTTCAGCGCCCCGAGAGTTATAACCAGTCAGAAAAGATTCTTTGAGGTACCTACAACAAAGTTCAACCCATCCTCGCCCCTACCTTTTTGATGTTTTTCCACCTCAACTCTACAAAGTTTTGAATTTTAACCTTTTTTATGCGGGTTTTCACATGCAGTTAAATCAAATTTTTTTTTCAACGCTCGTTCTCCTCGTTGCAAAATCTTTTCTAGTATATAACTGATAGGTTATTCTTTATGTTTTTGAGGATTCTTTACACGATTTTGATGTTACTTTTTTATTATAACATCACCTTTATGAAGAATTTGACGTCTTAATTGATTATCTTGTAAATTCTACGATAACACAGGCCTGCAAATAATGGGGCCATGCGAGGGGCTATTCACTCAGAAATCAGACAGTACGATTTTAGAACCTATTCTACGATCTCATCGATTTCAAACGATTTCCCATGATTTCCTTGTTAAATGAAATTAATACTGAGTTCACGCTAGGTTTGATGAATTCAGTTTATGCCCGCAGTGAGTTCTCGCTACGTCAGCCGAGTCCACCTCATCTCTGGTTGAGTTCACTTCTCGCCTGCTGAGTTCAGAGGAGTTCAGTTATCATCCGCTGAATTCATTACTCAGCGGTTGAATTCAGTTCTGATCCACTGAATTCACTTTTGTTCTATAAGTTTTTGATCCAATTCATCCAATTTTGAGGATATTTAATTTAATGAATACAACTTCTTCAAATATAATATAATATATAATTAATACCTTGATTAATATAATATTATATTATAATAGTTATGCATATTGACCAATATTTAAGTAGATCAATCGATTTTCATATTTAAATAATACATTGATATAGCAAGTTATATAGCAATATAAGTATTATCTGATCGTTTTTTGTAAAATTTGCTGACGAATCGGAATTTTGAGTTCCTAATCACATTCAATAACACATTGATTATTCTTTGTTATGTTTTTCACGAAATTTATCAAAATTTAATTTCTTTATATTGACTTATATGATTTGTTTCATTTTCAAAAAAAGATGAATTCTTGACAAAAAATGTAATAGTTTATATTTCAACAAAAAAGGATATCACCAAGGTAGATGAATTTTTAACAAAAAAGTTGAAATTTCAACATAATAATGAAATTTTCTAAAAAATAGTTGAATTATCCACCTACAAAGATGAATTCTCAACAAAAAATGTTGTACGATAGTTGATATTTCAACAACAAAAAAATAAAATTTACACCAAAAGAGATAAATTTTTAATTAAAGTGATGAATTGTCCAATCAAAAAGACGAATTTTAAACGAAAATCCAAAATTTTGAACTTTTAAGCCAAAGGACGAAATTTAGCTGAAAAATGTGCATGCTGTGCGGGCACATTCTCATCGTGCGCTGCGCGCGCTTCTCGCAAGTTCGAGCGCGCCTAGGGCGCGCGTCTGTTAGATCCCGCGCTTCGCGCTTAATAACATATTTAACTCGCGCTCGGTATTTGTACTCACTCTACATTTGTGAACAGACCTTTTAAAATTATAGATTAAAGCATTGACAACTTTAATTAGCTGATTGTGAATTCTCTTTTGTTAAAGCTCTTCCGCTTTGACGAATACATTCTCCTCACATATCTCGTGCATCGCACACGGTTTAGTCCAAAGTTCAAACTATTCTACATTGAGTTCAACTCTATTATATCAAATATATATTATATTTATTTCTGTACCTCGGTCTGGGACTGCTTATTCAGATATTGCAAAGTAAAGCACAAATTTTATTCTTCATGATTACTTTAATATTTTTACTTTATTTTGCATTGAAGTTCATTCTCAGCTACCGTAGAAAATGTATCATTTCAATAAATTTGTATTACCACAATTCATAATATACATTGGCATTGTAACAAATGAATTTTCATTGCCTTGTTTTTATAATAAAAAAAGTGCGCATTCTATGAAAAGAAAAACCAATTTTGTTAATTAAAATTTTATTGCACCTTGTGTCGTTTTTCCAA
>CAKNWT010226087.1:1824-23283 GCA_932066315.1 Andricus coriarius
AATTGATGGTCCAGAGGTCGGATTCTTGCGAGTTTTCTCCACGAAGGAAGGCATCCATTTCAGCCAGATCTTGGGGCTTAAGAGTAACTTGCATGTTAATGTTCCTTCTTGTCCTGAAATCGTGATCATTTCTCAGAAGGTGCCTGCTTTCCGCGGTTGGTCTTAGTGTCGCTTTCTCATCTTCGGCTGCAGTCTGATCAAGCAGCGGTTGGGGAAGCGCTCCGCGTACATATCCATTTTTCCAGAGGTAGGCACGTTGATTTCGCAACGATTGAATCGAAACGTGTTGAAGCTCTGGGTGTTTTTGGCACCAGAGAGTATGCATATGCGCCATAAAGCCTCGGTGAACAGGGATAATGCTGGCATCGTAGCAGTCTAGCAAGTCATCCTTGAGTTGATTTGTCCGCTCAATGTGGGCGTTTTGCCGGTTCGTCGTCGTGTTTCCATCTAAATTATTTTCAGCACCCCGAACTCTAGGATTATCGGCATTATTCGCCGACTCATTGTCGGGTGCTCTGCGCGTTTGATCATTTTGAACGGCATTTACAACTTTTTGTTGTTCTGGTGGTGTCATTGTTGTTCCCACGAGCAGCTAGGGAAAGGGTTCGTCCATCTTTGTAGAGCCCCGCATGCAAGGATAAGGCTGTATACTCTGAGAGGTCGCCCGGTATCTCAGTCATCGTGTAAGACACCTCACCCAGGTGCCACTCAGCTTTCGGTTCGGTTGTTACCCCTCCGCTTAGGGGTTATTCCTTTGGGACCATCCTTGGTTTATCCCGCGGTAAATCACACTCATGGCCACGTCTCACAACCGTGAGATGGGTGTTCACAGGACACGATGAAACCACAACGACAGGTCGGCGGAACCCTCGTGTGTTTTGAGCACACGAAGCGACCCAAGGATGACAGCTTTCTGCATCTATTTCGCAAGTGCCGTGGCATGTTTCTGGCACTTACGAGAGCACCGATTACAAGGAAGTATTTCAACCGAATATTCTGGATACAGTTGCGGCAGTAGGGTGGCTCTTATTTACTCTTGGCAAAAACTTTTGGCGAGTTTTTTAGCGCTACCGCCCAGTTTGGTCCCATTTAATGTAGAAATAATTGCTGTGAAATTTGAGCTTAATCGGACTAACAGTGAAAGAGTGCCCTTGGGCCCTTGAACATAAAAAAACCATATAATTAATTTCTGATGTTGAATTTTTTGTCGATTACTGTTCAAATAATTTTCTGGGAAAACGAGAAAAAATCTGCCATGGCCCGGATTTGAACCGGGAACGCCATTATTCACGAGTGGAGGGTTAACCAATTACGCCACCGAGGCCACATTAGAAAGTTTCTCGTTTCTCCTACATTCAGAGGATGACGCGGGTCTGCATCTCAGTAACCTGTGAATTTCTAGTGATTAATTATAATCTGAATAAATTCACCGAATCTGTATATAACTAAAGTATTGATGTCATTGTGTCGACCAGGGTAATGAATTAATTTCTGATGTTGAATTTTTTGTCGATTACTGGTCAAATAATTTTCTGGAGAAACGAGAAAAAATCTGCCACGGCCTGGATTTGAACCGGGAACGCCACTATTCAGGAGTGGAGCGTTAACCAATTACGCCACCGAGGCCACAGAAAGTTTCTCGTTTCTCCTATATTTACAGGATGACGTGGGTCTGCATCAGCCCCCTGCAACGACTGTATGTTAGCGTTAGTTCACTAGTACGATCAAATTAAGCGTGGAGCGCAGATGGCGCTGTGAGTCCTTCCAGCCGGTTTTTACATGGCAAGCATAGGCAAAATTAGTTAGAAATGAATTTCATGGATATTATTTGTAATGGCAATCGGTTTTATGCATCAAATAATTGAAGTTTTATATCTTTTTAAACATTAGAGTAATTGTAAGTAAAAAAAAATCGTTAAAATCTTTTTTTCTAGCCGCGGGAAATATAAAAGATTTTAATCGTAACATGGATAAAATTAATTTAAAGGATTTTTTAACTGAAGAAACAAAATTGAACTTATAATTGTACCAAATTTTATTATTGAATTCCGTTTATCATAATTATATAAAGTTTGTTTGCAAAAAATGAGTTTGAAAAAAGGCATGGAGAAACAAAACATATATTTTTTTATTACATATTGTTATTACAAAAAATAGTGCAAAACTGATTAAATACTTTTTAATAATAATACTGTGACATTATATTTCATAAACAAAACTACTGTTATGTAATATCAAATTTAATTAGAAATTGAAATAAAATAACAGACATTCTAATTTCATATTGGGATGAAGAATTAATTAAATAGAAAAGGAAATAAAAATTAACAACAGTAACCCTAAAATAATAGCAAATGATTTATTTGAATAAGCGAATTAATTAATCATTTAATCGAAGGATTAATTAATTTAAAAAATAGTTTAATTCAAGTAAATTAAGAAAGAATAGTTTTTATTTATATTTTATATTTCTACGAAAGAATTTAGAAAAATGAAGATATCTTTTCAGTTTGAGATAACATGTTCCATATTTTTTATGAAAACTCATAGTTTTAATTAAATTTTTTATATTTCTACAAAAAAAATTTTTGACATAAAGATATCGTTTCAGTTTAAGAGAAAATGTTTGATATCTTTTATCAAAATGCATTGATGATATTTAATTTTGTATATTTCTTCGAAATAATATTTTTGGAATAAAGGTATATTGTTTAATTTAAGATAAAATGTTCGATATGTTTCATTAAAATACATACTTCTTATTTAATTTGTTATATTTCTACAATAATTTTTCTCAAATAAAGATATCGTTTCATTTCAAGATAAAATATTCGATATTTTTTATTAAAATACATATTTATTATCTAATTTTTTTATATTTCTACGAACAGTTTTTTTGAGATAAAGATATCGTTTCAGTTTAGGATAAAATATTTGATATTTTTTATTATAATACATTGTCCTTATTTAATTTTCTATATTTCTACGACAGAATTTTTTTAAATAAAGGTATAGTTTCATTTCAAGATAAAATGTTTGATATCTTCTATTAAAATATATAGTTCCTATTTAATATTTTATATTTCTACAATAATTTTTTTGAAATCAAGGTATATATCGTTCAATTTTAAGATAAAATGTTCGATATTTTTTATTAAAATATATATATTTCTGATTTTTTTTCATTTCTACTATCATTTTTTTAAAATAAAGATATCGTTTCAATTTAAGAGGAAATGTTCGATATTTTTTATTAAAATACAGTGCTTAATTCATTTTTTATATTTCTGCAAAAGAATTTAAAAAATAAATATATTGTTTCAGTTTAAATGTATACATTATACCTTCTTCATTTATTTGTTTAAATTAAACTATTATTTTAATTATTGAATCCTTTGATCATTTAAATATGTAATTTATTTTCACACTTTATCAAGAAAAAAAAAATAATAAACTGGTGAGACCGGCAATGCCGTGCGGTACTACTTGTTTTTTATATCTCACAAACAGTTCAAACAAAAATAATGAAACATTAATCGCCAATTATTATATAAACAACAATAACATTATTATTTTAAATTTAAACAACAATCAATCTTTTAGATTTTCTTCACCTTTTGGCGCGTGAAAGAAATGAAATTTTTTGGAAAAACTGTCATAACCTGACTTACATCCAGCGGCAATACACCACGTTCCACCCATTTTAGTTATTTTAGTGCCAAATTTTAGATTATTAATTTTTATAAATGTTTACGATTTGATTTGTGAAACAGAAAACCGATTTTAAATGCGAAAAATGTCCATCAAATTGGTTTTTGACCCATATTTCCTATGCTTGCCATGTAAAAATAGACTGGAAAGACTCCCAGCGCCATCTACGCTCCACGCTTCACTTGACCATACTAGTGAACTAACGTCGTTGCAGGGGGCTGGTCTGCATCTCAGTAACCTGTAAATTTCTAGTGATTAATTCTAATCTGAATAAATTCACCGAATCTGTACATAACTAAAGCATTGATGATATTGTGTTGACCAGGGTAATTAATTAATTAATTTTTGATGTTGAATTTTTTGTCGACTCTTTCTCTGGAAGTAATTTATGATCAAACATTATCTTAAATTTTTCGCGAATTTCCCCAGCCTTGGTAAGAAGTGTTTTAAGTGACGAGTGAGAAACACCTCATCACAGTACAATGGATGTTTGAAATGACCCCTATCCTCATGTTTTTTTCATTTCTTTAGAAAAATTGTTCTCAAAGAAAAACATTCTAGAGAGAATTTTTAAATGAAAAACATCTTTTTTAATATATCATTTTTAATGTCATTATTATTTTTAATTAAAATCGGCGTTAATAGAAAATGAAGTTTTTTTTCTCAGACAAACAGCGAACTATATCTTTAAAAGAATGCGTTTCCAAGAAAAATGTTGTACACAAAAATGTAGGTCTGAATAAATATCACATTTTTCTGTTCAGCGTTAATTCATATTCTCGTTATTTTAAAAGCTACATTAATTTTTACGTTCAAAGGAAGAGTGCCTTGTAGTTTTTCTTGTTTACTGCGGGAGGTGTTAATTCTTCATAATGAACTTTTATAATATGCTTAAAAACCTTGAAATACTATTTTATATTGAACAATTTGCTATTCACCCAACAGTTTTCGAAAAAAATTAATTAATTTTTTTAAATGTTCAATTTTTGATATTTTTGTATGAAAAATATATAGAAAAATAATGTCAGTTCTGAGTTCTCAATTCGCACACGGAATTTGAAGTTCTATTTATACTAAACGTTTATTATTTAAATAGGATTGGCACAAATTTAAACAACTAGAAGAGGAAAGGAGAACTGGAAATGAAGCGAAGCGACAAGAAATTATACAGAGAGCTAGCATGAATTGCCAAAGTGTATTGGATGAAGAAAAAAATAAACTTTTAGAAACTGATCCGGAACTATTAGAGTTATTGGCAGATAAATATTTGCTTGAATATCAAAAGCAGAGGATGGCAGAAATGTTAGATAAAGTAAAAAAACTTCGTTTTGGTAGTGTCTTTAATTTGAGAAATACAGAAGAATTCCTGAATGCCATAGATAATGAGGACAAGTCCGTTACTGTTATTATTCATATTTATGAGAAATACATTCCAGGATGTGATGCTATGAATGGATGTTTAATAACATTGGCAAACGAATATCCTTTTGTTAAATTTTGTAAAATCTTGGGTAAGTTATGCAAATAATCAACCATTTTTTAGTCTCCTCTTTCTCCTATTGTATTTTGTATGTGAACTGAAAGTAATATAATTTTTTTTTACCTCTACGCTCAAGTTCGTTTTATCCTTGAACAAATGCGGTGGATTAAAGGGTTTACGAACCCTATAAACTTTCTTCGCTGCTACATATACTTTTCGTGAATGTGCGAAATTACGTATTGTGGATCTTTGAATCTCAAGATGCAATCGCGTTAATAAGTTTCGATAATCATAGCTCACTTCCTCTTCTTCTGTCAATTTAGGGGATAACTGGTCAAACATAGCTAACATACACGTCTAATAATCGGATACTGGTTCGCGATCACCTTGAGTACGCCTATGTATCTCTCGTGTCAATTCAAATTGGAAATCTGGATCGCTGAACCGATCTTGGGAATCTGCAGCAAATTCATAGAAAATTAGCCAGTGACTGTTATGGCTATCATACCTTTCAGCTATTCCTGGCATGAAGAATGGGAGAAGACGTAGCATGTGACCATTAATAACTGGAACCACAGTATGACTATTAGCTATTCTTATTCAGAATGTGTCCGGGACTTCAAGGCGCGTTACCCAAAAATCTAAGATGCTATTTACGCATAATATCGTAGGTTGCGGCCAAAAAAGTGGTTAGGAAACCATGGCGAGAGTACATTGTTCTATCATAATTAAGAAAACGAGTATGTTGATTATTTCTAAAATTTGGAATGTCAAAAGAAGGGCCAAAATTAACGTGTTTAAAAATTAACTACTGCGACTTATATTCTCTAGAGAAGAATTCCTAGGAATGTCGCAAGTCCTATCCCGAGTACCTCTATAATTATGTGGGATATTTCCTGCGTGATAATAATTATCAAGAGGGCAATCTCGTTCGTAAAGGGATCTCTTACGATTACTAGGGTTTATAATTAACAGGGAGAAAATCTAAATGGTCCGGATACTGTTTACGGCAATGAGCGGAAGGGATTCGACTAGAATTTTGTCATCTAATTCACTGAAGGTAATTTCTATTATTTCGCGCTAATCTATCTCGATAGTTACGGTGGAATAGGCTAAAAGAACGATAATCATTCTTATGACGTCTATTAATCTCCCTCTTACATAATCATGCACAATCCTGCTTTTCTATTTGTCCCCAGTACACCTGTCTAACATCTGAGGACATTTAGTCCAAGCGTTTACCGTAAGAATGCCAGAATAATAGAATATAGTGAGTTAAAGCAGGTTCAAACGAACACAATATATGTTGCGTAGTCCATTAAGACAATTTTCCAGAAAAAAATTTCTGGGGATAAATTGTTTTGAATTAAAAGAATTTTGTTGTTGCTATATTTTAGAGTCACATCACATGTTCTATTTTTAAAAAAATCCTTAGGGATTATTACACCGTAGTGGTGTTTTTTTCTTAAAATGTTATTGAAAATTAAAAAAAAAATGTTTTGCCGATTTTTTTGTCCGAATTTTTTTTTATTATCTGGAAAAGTGTTTAACCACGTTTAACCACGCACCCATATTTGTACTTAAACCTTTTTAAGTTGAAGGACAAATCATTGCTAACTGTAATTTGGTAATTGTGAAGTCCCTTTTGTTAAAGCTCCTTCGGGTCTAACGAATACATTCTCATCACGTCTCTCGTGCTTCGCACTCGATTAACGTATGTCCGAAACACGAACTATTCTATATTATGTTAAACTCTATCTATATATTAAATGCATTTTACATTATCTTTAACTACGACCGGGACTACTTATTCCGATATTTTTTATCATTATTATACCCATGGAGAATAGACATAAGGAGCCCAAAGTCCTGTACATTGACTTCACTAAAAACGAGCATTTTTCTGTCGGATGTACAAACAATAACGCATCGAAATGCAGAATCTTCTCGAGCGCGGCGCTAGTGTGGTACGCGTAAAGATGGCTGCCGTTATGGTCCGTGTAAATATAACCTGATTTAACCTCAAGGTACAAACAAAAATACAAACCCGATTATGAATACAATGAAACTAAATTCCAAAGGAAACCTTTAGTTAATTTTAAACTGGTGAAAACTCCCATATTTATAAAATACAATAATTCTGACTTTTACGTTGAAATCTAAAAATGTTAATTATTCTGTATTCAAATCTTTATACCTGCGAGGGTTATAGTAATTCGTTAGCGCAATAATTCAAAAGTACCTACCTCGTCCATTGCAGGATGACTACAATTATACCCACTTTAAAAAAGATGTTTCGCGATGAATACTATTATTTTAATCTTTTTAATTAAGTGACAATTTATCTATATGTCATTCACATATCACAGATATAAATTTTGCAAAATGTCAATAGATGTGAACATAGGCATACGCGTGCCACACCAGCGCCATACGTGGGAACGAGAAGTATTGTAACTATTTTGATACGACAAAAATTTGCTCATTTTCGGTTACACTACTTTGGTCTCCTTATGTCTATTCTCCATGATTATACCATTAAGCCAAATCCCTTTAGGGGTGAGCGTAATTCACACTCTGTTCTAGCCAGGGATAAAGGAGTTCGTATGAGAAAAGTTAGAGCGGTAAATGTAGGGTAAGGACTGGGGGGGGGGGGGTAGATTTTTAGATCAATCTAGAATTCCCGTGCTGCTCATTTAAATAACACAATCGATCCGCAACACTGCTCCGACCCAGGTCGCTGATCAATCTTTCTAGCAATCACCCCAAGCGAAGAGCTTTACAAAGTCATCCTGTGCTTTATATCACACACAAACTAAGTAAAGCTCTTCACGAGGGGCTATTAGTTTCCAAGGTCTTTCGTTTCAGTATTCTCTCACTCCAGAGAAACTCTACATCACACATTTCTTATAAACTACTTTTCTCCACACTTTCCTGTCCTGGCATACAACCTTAGCTTCCTTTACGTCCATACATTTTCTCATGCAAACTCGTGTGTTTCTAGGGATTTTTATATCTTGTCGCCTTAGAGTCTCATTCACACATTCCCACCATTCTGTCCACGATCTGCCTTTGGGTACGTTACTATTAACTTTACCTAAATATACTTTTTTCGTCAGTCGTTCCCCTTTCTTTCTCTCCATATATCCAAATTGTCCCAACAAATTTATTTCACTTTTGTCAAACAGTGTTTGTTTCTATACCATATTCTAATTTCACGGTCAAACTATGGCTGCTATCAATAAACGGTGAAGGACAATTTTCTAGGTCTTTTTAATACGAGAAACTTTGCTGTTGGCCCTTTCATCCTTTAAGCGTTGTTTAGTTCATTACCATGTAGTGAAGTGTGTTCCGTTCTGCTTCTCAACATGGATTTCATCCACTTGTTTAAGGTGTCACTTTATGTGTTTAAATAGAACTGTATATGGATTCAATAGGTGTGTTTCTAAATAACCCCTCTCTATGTCTAGAAACGCGGCATTTGCTACCTCACCTTCTCGCGTTGTATTATTATTAATGCGGAGGGTAAACGTATAGAGAGCGTATACGGTAGATCTGTTTTCCTATTTCATGTAAAGTTTCACGAATTTTTCTAGTGTTTTTAGCATGAACGAGGTTAAGCTGACCGATCTAAAGGATTTTATCTCATAGTAGGTATCCTTACCCGGCTTTGGAATGAAGATTGCCTTAACCTTTCTCCATGCTACCGGGGTGTATCCCATTGCTTAGGATGCCCGAAAGATGTCACACAACGGACCCACCAAGAACTGAAAATCTTCTTGAATTGATGCAGGGAATATATTATGATCTTCTGCAGCTGTAAATGGTTTTAATTATTCAACTACTCATCTAATTTTTGAATGCGTAACAATACGTCTGACTACATTTCATTCTTCCATTCTGGCTCTAAAAGTTGGTCGTCCTAGGATTTTATTAGTCGTCTGGGCCATTTCACCTGAAGGCAATATTAATGCCTTCAGTTGACATGTTGAGTTACACCTTAAGGTTTTCTAGAATCTATCAGTGTCAGGTATATTCTCGATTTCCTGAGAATATCCTCCCCATAAGAGCCTTACGGCATTTTTTTCTCATTATTATATCTTGTTAAGAGTTAAGAGTATTCTTTTTCAGGCTTTTAAGTGTAGGATTCCACCAGGGTGCATCCCTGTCTGTTTTCTTAATAAGAAGAGGAAAATTGTTCTCATACGCTTTGTTCATACCTTTTTGTAGTATGTCGATAGCAAATTCTATTTGTTTGGTGGACTTGATTCTGCCCGGTATAACGCCCAGCAAACTGCTGAGATCCTCCCTATAAGTATCCCAGCCAGTCGCTTTAAAATGCCTATATCTTTGAACCTCAGGTCTATAGATTCTCAAGGAGAAGCATATCTGTCTATGATCAGAATAGGACGTATCCAACGATACATGCCATCCCTTCAACACTTCGCTAATACTTATCGAACATAAGGTCAAATCACTTTCCTCGTTACGTCTAGATGTCACGAAAGCAGGTGTATTATCCCGACTCAATGAAGTTAAATCAATAGTTAAGAGGTAGTCTAATAAAGACTCACCCCTGTGGTTGGTGTCCTTATTATCCACAGTCGAATGATGTGCGTTGGCATAAGATCCGATGAGCAATGGCCATCCTTCAATGCAGCAGTATACCACTAGATTTCTTCATTCCCCACATGGTGGTGGGTTCTGGGAGTCAAATGGTAGTTACGCTCAGAAAATTACCGTAGGTTGGTACCTGTCTTTTAAATGGTGCTCGATCTTTATTTCCACCAAGTCTCTGGAAAAGAACCTTGAAGGTTTATCTGAAAAAATCCAGACTGGAAGGGGGAAATCTAGTGTGCATTTTAACTTCCAGTTGTTTCCTCTACCTTTTTCGAAAACAGATTCGGATCTTTGTCCTCGGTTGTAACCTTGTTTTTGAGAGAATATTCATATGTGACGTGCCACGAGGAAAGGGACGTTAGGGTTAGCAGCCGAATTTTTCAGTAGAATGGGGGAAAAAATACGGAACCCATCCCCTCCACTTAAGACTGCATCTTCTCGCTCCGTGTTCAGCGAGTCAGGCGAGCTCTCGACTCACACGGACACGAAACCAAAAGATGTGTAGAAAGTGGTGGGACTGGATTTTTCGGGTCGTCTCCACGCGTCGAAATAGACAATTCACGCTTCACTTTGCAGCTTGATAAAAATTTCAATTTTGCAGATAAAAATTTAATTCTTTTTTAATATGAAAGAGCGATTCAAAAACTATTGATAGCATCAAAAACCTCACAATCACAGCTTAGTCGAATTCACGCTGATACTTCCACCTCACTAATCACGAACTCTTACCCATCAGGGTCGTCCTCGCTACGATGTTCGGTTTGTCGCTACCCGCGGGAGTTCTTAGGCTTTCTCACCGCGGCTAGGTCCGAACTCGCCTCCATGGGCAGGGAAGATACCCTTTGTTCCTTGTTATTTATCCTGCAGGGACGGTGAGGCATGTAATGTGTTCCTAGTCGATGACGAATGACTGAAAACGATGTGGCGTGACTTCAAAAATACTGATGCTGATAAGGCATTGACTAAGCAATCTTTCAGGGCACATGCGCTAATGTCAGTTTGAGGTTAAACTTTTAATTTAGCTTATTAACATTATTATTCCCATGATCGACAGCAACAGTCAAACACTTCCGCAAAAGTTATGCTTTATTTCAGATTTTAATTTTAAATAGAGTATAAGCTTTTAGAATTTAGAAAAATATTTACTGGAATTGTTGCTTAACAATTGCAAACAAATAATGCCTAGACCAATATTGCTTATTGATTTCGAAAGTCAACAGTTAATACAGGGCAGTTTTATAACTATAGAAATTTTGATCAATTATATAGTCAGGTAAAGTATCAATTGATTTGAGCGTAATTATCTTTTCTTAGAATGATACTAATATGAATTGCTGTAGATCACCGGAATCTTAGTCTTGTTTGATCGTTCCCAAAATGTATAGATAGATGTTTAGAAAATTATTAAAGCTTTTATGTTAATCGACTTTTAGTTTTTGTAAATAATTATAATTTTATTAATCCTCCGTTTGACGCAACCCTAAAACTTCCTAGTTTATACGCAATGTGCATGACAGGCCACATGTATTCACTCGAGAAGCACATCAGAAATAATTGTTATAGAAAGTTATCTTAAGGTTTTTGGGGTCGCTGATTACGATTCTGATGTTAAAATTGCAAAATTCAAAATTTTGGATCCAATATGGCGACTCTTGAAAGGCAGAATCGCAGAATTAGCGATTTTTTTCAACTCGTCTGAAACTTGATGTACGTGGTTTTTGGGGTCGCTCATTACGATTATGACGTTATAATTACAAAACTTAAAATGGTGGATCCAATATGGCGACTATTGAAAGGCAGACTCACCGAAAATGTGGTTTTTCTTAATTGCACAAAATATAGGGGGCTTTTATGAAAAAAAAATTGTGCATCAAATATGGCGACCATTATAGTCTAAATTCGCGTTTTGTTCGTTGTTCATAAACACTGTCCGCCATATTGCATCCGCAATTATGTTTTTCGTAAAAATGATGACAAATATGTTATCATCGACTCATAAAACTCCAGTATGACGATTGTCATCGAAATAAAATAAGTTGTGTATGCAAGTGTCCGCCATATAGCATCCGCCGTTTCGTTTTTTTTGTGGAATCGACATTAAATTCTTTATGGGCAACCCAAAAAACCCCTGAGAGTAAAATTTCAAGTTTACATTATGAAAGCTTCTCTTTTGGCTAATTTTTTGGGACTTGATCCGCTCGGGTGCAGGGAAGCTGGCAGGTTTGAAGGATCATAGTCACATTTTACGTAGTCTGCTATAAAACTGATTAGATGGTTTCGAAAGAGTTTATATTCATCAAAAAATACTGAGAAGGTCAAGCCCATGTGCGCTCTGTAGTACGTGAGATGAGCGAAAACAGCTTGAGGTGGCCTATCAGGCCGGTTGCGTCTAACGGAGGGTTAAACATTGTAAGTCAGTCAGCGACTCGGTGGTGTCAGGAGAGCATGAATATAAGAGAAGTGGCATGCGATATTATAATTATCGTTGGCTCGCTCTCGCGCTCTCTCTCACTGCAACGAGCGGTTACGCATATGATTGTATATGCAGCTAGTGGCTAAGGGGGACCGAGGGAAGATCGCGGCCACGGTATATCAAAGAAATGACGTGAAGATTATGAGAACCAGCCATCAATAATTAGATTGCTCCTTCTCATAGGGTCTGCCGTAACAAACCCGCCCTGGAGTAGGAATGAACTTGAGTTGCCTTTCCAAATAAATAGAGCTATAATTTGCATGTCGGATGCCCAAAAGCTACTATATTAGTTAAATTGCATACATTGTTAATCCTACAGCGACGAGCAATGAAATTAAATTTCTTTTAAGCGTATCATTCCCTATTCGAACTTATAGCGAAAATTTTTCGTCTAAATTTATTGTAATTACATCTGTCCACATGACAGTCCTTAAATGTCTTTTATTATCGTCAATTTATAACATCCATCCATTCATCCATTCCAGCACTTTTAAGGGACTTCATTCCCATGTTACACCATTCCTCACGACACTACACTTTCTATTGAATCTGATTCAGCAGGTAGATGTTGATATCTTGTTGACACTGATCATTCGTGGAGCATCAGAACAGTGGGGGTAGAAGTCAGATTTTACGCCGGCTGTGATGTTTGTTTGGGCATTATGACCCTTGGTGACGGGGTAACTTCCTTGTTGGCCGAAGCCGCAATGGTATCAGTTGAGGTGGAATGTGGTTGACACTTAAATGTTCCTTCAGGTGAAGGGACTGGTTTCCTCTCGTCATATCTTTTGAATTCCTTCAGGTTTAATGGAAGCTCTGAATAGTCTACTCTCTCTTTGGTTGGACTAACACCCGATGTCACTTGTATATTCTCCTTATCGACTCCCTGTATCCTTGACTTGCGCTTGAAGCAGGTCCAACAACTAATCAGAAGCAATAGCAATTTATTACGGCCGAAGTAACCCAATATTAGCATTAAAAGTAAACCTGATCCTGCATAAGATCCCTGTATTAGTAAATGCTGCGTTGTCTTATGCTGCCTTTGCATACTGAGATCATGCAATTGTTGCGCTACTTGTTCTAGCATTTTTTCGCCTTCTTTGTATAGCTATTCATTATGGTATTCCTTCACAGGTTCCTCGGACATCTTCTTTGGCAATTTAAGTTGCTGAGCTTCTTGTAATTTGGTAGATAGTTGAGATAGGTTTAAGTGAATGTGAGTTTCATAAATTGCTACTACTGATTCCTTCATAGGTTGCAAGCCGGGTAGAGTTAAGTGTTGTTTTTAAGTGACATCCAGGTGCAATTTGAATTAGACCCAGTCCATGAAGTCGAAGATAAAGAACGTACTGGTCGACACAATTTAAATCTGCTGATAGCTCGTTTAACAAAGAGTAGATCCAACCAATTAATAATGGTAAGGCTTTACAATAGGGTTTGCTTTCGTAAGAGATTTTGATATCACATGACTTGAATGACGCCATTGTTGGCTCCATTAGAAGTTGTGATTCACAAGTTTTATAGTGCGAAACCTCGTAAATAGGGAATATCCCTGGGCAAAGGGTGTAGTCTTCCAGTTGTTTACATTGGACGTATTCGACACGGGTCATTGACATGTAGATTCGCTGCGTGTCTTCTATTTCGATGTATGCAAATTCTGACTTTATATATGCTCGTCCAGACCCGTTTCCCAGAATAGATTGTTGTACAGGCAGTGGGTAAATCTTGTACATAGTATATTCTGCGCGTTCTAATATTGGAATATCTAGTAGAACTTGTAGTGTTCCGTTTTTACAAATTATGGCTACCGTGGAGGTCTGGGCTAATTTTTCTATATCCACCCGTGGTCCAGGCACTGGAAAAGTTACGTTAGGTACGTGATCCTGAATGTCTCGAAATATGGGTTGAATTTGTTCCAACGTCAAGAGTGAAGGATGAAGTTCTCCCCTCCTTGCGGCGTGGATGACATTCATAATTCGATTTGCAGAACGAATGTACTCATCTATCCCAGCTTCCAAGGCATGCAATACTCTGGTTAATGCAGATGTTAAACTGAAATCCTGGATCTCTGGTCGGTCTCAATCGACCTTTTGAATGATCCGAAATAGTTGGTTACGAAACTGTTCCTGTTTTTTTGTTGTGTTATTTAGCAACCTCGTGTATATTTTCTAGTAGTGATCGGATGATGTGTGTTTGCTTACTTATCAGATGGGATATGGTAGCTTGCGCATGGTCAAGCTCATTGATTTTTAAATACATTTCTTTTTCATCGTTATACGTTAGCAATCCCGCTGCGGCTCCAACGATCCCTCCTAAGAATCCAAGCATGGAGGTTTTTCTTCGTTTACTCATGCCTGAAGGTAAATGGTCCGGTAGATTTTTACTGGTATGATGAAACAGTTCATCAGTTTCTTACTCGATGTCTCTTCGAAGTCCTTCTGCAGCATCCAACTTGGGTTGTATGTGGTAGTCCGCGATAATTTTGCTGCAGTCAATTTCGTGCATCGGTCTGCAATATTTTGCCAAATTACGTAGCCTTATATGCCATTCTGTGAGCGACTCATGAAGTTAAGCTACATGCAGAAAGGTATTGCTCGTGCAATGACTGACTACCCGACGCACTGGCCCTGAACGCTCGTAGAATATTCCAGTGCATGTCTGGAACCGAAGATTCTTGTAGGAGTCCTCTGCAGTGGCATGGATGGTCGGCGGGACGCAGAAGGACAAAAGAGTCAGGAGAAGGGGTAGAAAATACATTTCTATCTTTAATTCCCTGAAATTGTCGAAGGCAGTAAACGGATATGAACAATGAATGATTCATTCATCAATCACAGTGCCAAATGCGCAATCGGCAGACAACCCCAATTTTTCTAATTGTACCTGACCAAAGGCGGGTCCGAGAAATCTCACGCAGATACATGCAGGAGTCAAGTGCTATCTAATAATGGATAGGGGTGAACATGATAAGAATGAAGGCTAAGAATGAAGTGCTGGAGCGATCACGCCGACTTTGTGCAACATCATATATGATGACAATTGTTCAAAGCCTTCATTGTTCCAAACGTAGGTTTACTTATTATGACGCCTGGACAAATGACGGCTTAAGAAACTTATTTTAACGAATGAGTCACTGAATTTATGGAAACTTCGGATGTTTGGCAAGAAACGTTGAAGTATTTTTAAATTTTAATATGAGTTACTCCATCGTCTTGAATCAAGGAAACATTCAAGGAGTTTCTCAAGGTTTATTACATTAAAATATAAGGTCATTGGCCGATGAATTAAAGCTACCTTTAAGGAATTGATTTCTTATGAGTATTGTGAATGATTTAATGTATGGTAATTTGCTAAGTGCTAATTATCCATAAGAAATGTCTCTACTGTGATATTTCCGATTGATAATATCCCTACTGGGTAATGAGGATTCTAATCACCCGACATCCTTCGCAGTCTGCAGAGTGACACCTAAAGGCGCGGTCACCGCAATCAGCACAATACTTCAATCAGCAGTATGTGACTAAAAGCTTATCGGCATGTTTCGTGAATGTCGTACCACCGTCCGCCTCAAGGTTCACATTATGATTTTCCGTGAAGCCCACTATGGTGTAAGTCCCAACAGCCCGTTTATCAAATTTATTTTTGCGGACATCTTTGAAAACAATTACTCTATCACAAATAGCGGCATTCAAATGCCGTGCTGTTTTATCATAACGCAATTTGGGGGCGCTGCTAAGCAAGTATGGCAGTCGGTCGCGTGTTTAATCGCTTGTCAAAATTCTGGTTACTTATGGGCTGAGTTCGTGCAGTGTAATAAGTAAAGTGCTTTCAAAGTAACTAAATGTCACTAGTGTTTTCGTTTCTAGTGGTTTGTGAGTGTTACAACCATTACCGCAATCAATTTTAAGCAAAAAGCTGTTGTCGTTCAAACTGCCAATTTTCTCAAGGTTGTTGTGTCGGGTGTACAGTGTGTTAGTGCTGCCATCTCTGTGCCACGTCGGTTACTAGATACAATGGCTCTCGAAATGTCTGAGGATAAATTTGAACTTTTAATTTAAAAAATCGGAAATCTGGAGTCCTCACTCTCAGCTCTCCAAAGCAAAATTGGCCATCTTGCGCTGGAAAATCAAGAGCTAAAAGTCGAGCAAAAAAAACTGAGGTCGGTTATTACGGAACAAGACCGGAGAATCGAGGCAATGGATAGAGCGTTAAGAAGCAACAATTTAATTATTTTTGGTGTGCTTGAGGAAGACAACGTGGATCTGGTGCAGTCAATATGTGATATTTTCAAGCAGCATCTTGATATTGAAATTAACTCAGACCAGGTCGAATCTGCTAGACGAATTGGAGGAAAAGTCCAGGACAAACCCCGTCTCCTCCTAACTCAGCTACGTTCCTTTAAGGATAAGAAAGTGATCTTATCGCAGCTGAGAAAGTTACGCGGCACTGGGATCAGCATTGCGGAGGACTATACTAAAAAAGTTCAAAATGAAAAGAAGGCTCTGCTTCCATACCCTGAGGAGACTAGAAATTGTGACCTGAAAGCTTCCTTGGGCTATACCATATTATATGTAGAGGGAAAAAAATTGCAGTCCAAGGATCTGTCAGCGTTGGTGTCTGCAATCCAGAATACCAAATCATCTGGAAAAGGGCATCTGTTTCGCAAATTTACTTACAAAAAAAGAATACACATATCTATGCCATTGTGATGGATTTTTCAAGAGCTTCCCCATCGGTTAATCACTCTCACATCTGGTCAAAACTATTTGATATTGGGGTCAGCTCAAAAATAATTAGAATTCTAAAAAGTCTATATGAGAGAGCCTCAACTTGCATTAAGGTGGGGAACGAGTTCTCGGAGGAATTGCTGGTCACTGAAGGAGTTCTACAGAGAGAGATTTTGAGCCCAATTATGTTTTACCTCTTAACCTCGGATTTTGAGATTTTTTTTAGACAAAAAGGTCTTGTGGGTCTCAGAATTATGGGTGACACGGAAATTATTGTGCTGATTTACGCGGATGATTTAATTACTTTTGCAGAATATAAAATAGACGCAATTAGAAGACTCAATGCTCTCCAAGAGTATTGTAATATAAACAAACTCACGATTAATAACAAACAAACTAAATACACTATATTCAAGAAAGGTCGGATCAGCGCAAAACTCCTACATCTGAAAAATGAAGGTAGCTCTTTGGAGTTTGTTCCTTGTTTTAAATACTTGGGTACGATTTTTTCTAGAACAGGTGCTTTCAACTTAGCTGCACATGCAGCAGTTAGCAGAGCAAACTCAGCCTCAGCCTCGGCATTCAATATTCTAACTAGAACTAAGTGTTCCTCATGGTCTTCCATTATCAAAATTCATGACTCTATCATAAAGAGTTCTTTATTGTATGCGGCCCACATTATCGGATTAAATTATCTAGATGTCTTCGAAAAAGCTCAAGTCCGTTTTTTCAAACATCTTTTGCGCCTACCCAGAAATACGCCTGACTTCGTTGTCAGATTGGAGCTAGGTCTACCCTGTGTGTCATACCAAATATTAAAAATGGCGCTGAATTGGGCGGCGAAGATTTTCGATATGGAAGACTCGCGCTATCCTAAACTTTGTATGCTAAAACAAGTCGAAACCGCCAATAGTAAAAATGTTAAATATAACTGGCTAGGTCAACTTATTAGATGTTTGGAGGGAGCGGGCATAAGTCACAATTTTATGGATCTCTATGGTCCCAATCTTAGAACTCAAATTGATACTATAGCTGATAGATACCGTGATTTCGTCCATTCGCGGGATCTGTTAAGATTGGAAAACAGTCATTTTAGTTATATATATATATACAGTAAAATTTTACACAATGATGCGCTACCCCAGCAATATCTGCTATTCAAAGCTCCTTTCCTTTTTAAGCGCATTTTCGCGCAATTAAGAACTTCCTCCAGATTCCTCGCCTAATGTCCAATCTAATCGCCCATCAGAAACCATTACTTGCGTAACATTGGTATGATAACCGAGAACAATCTTCACTTCTTATTGTCAAATATAAACCTTTGAATACTTCGCTCGATATAAAACTTTATAAGTACATGTTTAAAAATTAGAGCTTTCTCTCTATTTGAATAGTACAATGCTCGAACTCAACCAGTATGAACTAACAACCTATAGTACATACGACATTATAACTTTTCCTTCATTTTGATATTTATCTTAATTTGATCATTTTTGTAATAGTAGCCTTCCCTTGCCACAGAATCTTGTATTCTTAGAGGCAATAAATATACATACATGCATACATACATAACGCAATTTTGAAAGTTCTTTAGCCTGCATCACGTTCTTCGCGATAATCCTTTGTATTTCATTTAGTCGAATGATCAAATCCCGAAGATAAGAACCGTATGTTTTTAATTTATCAGCAGGTGGAAATGAGCTAGGTATTCATGCTATTCGTGCGTAAACTAATTCAGACGGTGTAAAATTGGTAGATTCATGAACGGGCGTGTTATATGCTACAGAATGAGCAATTTTGGTAGTTTTTAAGTCTCGTATGGGCACTGCAATGCATAATGCATAATAAGCATGGTGAGCATGTGCCGATTAGCACTGGGGGTGGTTGACAACTTGCCCACAGTGTCTAGGGAAACCTTGTCGAACACTCTCAATGGAGTGTCGGTTGTCACCATAGGTTCGCGAGTGCACGCCCGTACCATTTTGTTTTCTAGACAGCTTTTACAGTTTCTGATACAATCCTGTACGTCATTTCATAAATTTGGCCAGGCATATCTTTTGCGTATCTTTCGGTATGTTTTTGTTATACCTTTGTGTCGCCCAAGTATGTTATCATGATTTTCGGATATAATTTGAAAACGACTTTGCACTGGAGGAACCTCTAATTTTCCATGACATATTGTTATAATAGGTGGACCAGCTCGGAATATGTCCGATAATAAATCCGCCATTCTATACTGTGGTAATGCATCCAACAGGTCGCCCGAGTTAGCAATCTAACACATTCCGCGCTGGTCGCGTTCTAATGCTTTTCTTTTCAGATTTAATAATCTCGATTGGACTTCTTCCCAGTTAGTATCATCGAAATGATTCTGTTTGACAACTATTGAATATACACTGTATTCTCCTGAAGAGGTGACTAAAATTTGGCCCCTTTTTTATCATTTTCCCCATAAGTCTGGAGGTTTTACGTAATGTGTTGCAATTAGTAATTTAAAAATGGCATTAACTGGCTCGCAATCTTCCGAAATATAGTGTGCATAATTATCGCGGCGGCAAATTAATGGTTCAGTTAATTCGTGAAGGATAGAGGGGGATGTCGTTTTATAATATTTTTTTTTAAGGGTTATTGTTTTTTCATACTTTATATACTTCTTCTGAAGTAGGGGAGACGGGATCGAGATACGGTATCTCCACATTAATGGGTGATTGGGCCAGTAATCTTTCCTGACTTTTCTGATCCTCTCGAGGCACAGCTAATGAGAGAGAAGACTCCTATGTCATCCTATGGGGAATGGGATTCTTCGTAGAATTATTAGCTCCATCGGCTAACATGGCATCGGTCTTTCACCCATTGGTTTCTGAAGTAGGCATCAATTTAGTATAACTATCAATTAGACACTTGGAATCTGTAAATATCGTCAATTTAGTTATGACATTTTCAACGCCTTTCTTAGCTGCAGCTGTCGCAGCCTGTATTTCGGCAGATTTATTAGTTTGCCGCCCTTGAGCAGGTTTCGAGATACTCCAGGGATGATCAGGGCCAAACCTTACCCCTATGCCTCCTTTTGGTTCTCCTTTATGATTCTACACTGTAAAAAAAGTGGTTGAAAATTGCAAGTTGGTTTGTAAACATTTTACTATGATTCATGCGTTGATTCTACAAGTTTATTGTGAACTTGCAGCGATTAACAGTGCAATTTCAAAATATTTGTATCAATTTTACCGTAAAAGTGTAATATTACAACAGGAATCAGTGGACATAAAAATACCAGTGATTAACGTGGTAAATTTCAACAATATTATAACCGATATTATCATGCAGTCTTACCAGGTTTCTTTAAAATAACAAAATGTACTGTAATCCAATTCACATGGAAAGTGTAAAAAAGCAGAACGATGGAAATTTTACCAGAATGTTGTAATTCCACTGTTAACCGCTTCATGGCGCGCTTATGACGCTGCAGAGGAAAATAAATTGCTGGCGGGCGGGTGTCATTCGAAAACAACGCGTTAGTGTGTTTTATGTATATAATGTTCTTCATCAGTTTCCTCAATACATGATGTTAGGATAAATTCATATTGCTATAAGTGTACATGTTCTGATAAGCGGTTTTATGGCCATCAGCCTTCTTAACTTGATCTCCTATAACAACGCACGTAGGCTAGAAATAGAAAAAAAACGTTCTTTAGACTAGCTGAAACTATAATATTTAGAAATTGACTTCTTCAATTAAACAGTTATAATATTGTGTCAATGTTGAGGCTATGCCATTTTAAATTGACAGTTAAATGTTACAAGAGGAACGTAAAAGTACACGTAAAATTACCACGTTAATCACTGGTATTTTTATGTCCACTGATTAATGCGGTAATTTTCAACCAATCTTTTTTACAGTGTAGATACAGGTGAAGTATATACAGATGAACCATCCTCGGATGATGAATTTTCTCGAGTGTGAGCAGGTATTTTAAGCCCGTCTCTTTTACGTTAGTGTTGTATTAGTGTCGTTGCTATAGAGCTGTGGACCAAAACAGGCTCCTTGTAATGCACAGAAGGCCAGTATGGTTTGCCCAAATCATCAGTGGTGGAAATATCAAGTAATCTCTTGCTCATTACAAATTTGTGCAAGAACTGATCGGCAGAATACTTGATGAATCTTATAATCTAATCTATAAACTAAATAAAATAAATAAATAGAGTCGACCACAGAATATGTATCGAATTAGATTTGTGATTAATGCGTAGTAATTAACATTAGGTGATTAATTAGTAGCCCTTGTGCATGTTACTGTAGAAATAAAGAGAGAAAAACTGTGTGTAAAAGAAATACATTGCAAAAGTCAATGAAAACAAAAGAAATTCGAAGATGAAATGTTAAGGAACTTAATGTGAGAGTTTACTAGTGAGTAATTTCAAGAGTTGGGTTAGGAGTGTTGTACAAATATTCG
>CAKNWT010226109.1:0-11080 GCA_932066315.1 Andricus coriarius
TTCAAATTGAAGAAATTTCTAATGTAAATCATTAAAATTACAGAATTTTCAATTGTAAACTTTCAAAATTAAATCCCTTCAATTCTCCAAACGAATAAATAAAAATTCTTGAATTGGGATGACTTTGAAGATCAAATGTAAAGTTTTTAATTCTAAATCGTCCAAATTGAAGAAATTTCGAATGGAAATCATCAAAATGGCTAATTTTTTATTTTATATTCAAAAAATTTGAAACTCTTATTTTAAAGATATGGTATGATTCAAATATTGTATTTTCAAATATTGTAAATTTAATGAGAAAAGGGGAAGTTTTTTGAGAATAGGGGAGAATGGGAAATTTCATGAAAAAAAGGGAAACTAAGAAAAAAGGCGAAGACTGTGCACCCTGTCATTGTTTTAAACTCCACTAAACAACCGTCAAAACACTTTTATGCCAAAAGTAAAATGCATCTTTGAAATTCTGTCTATAATTTGTAGTTCAGATGTTTCAACCAGATGGCAAGATAATCTACCACCATTTCAAATATTTGTAAGATTAGTGTGTAAACCATAAAAGTTCAAGCATCTTACCTATAGAAGCAACCCACCCGAAGGTATTAGATGATGCATTTAGTTCCTCAGGGTCCTTAATTTCCTAGAAAATAGTATAACGTTCTCAGAACTCTTGTTCTTGCAATGTCCATATGCAAATATCTTCTTCTCACTTTGTTTAATTTCTGTTTCCAGTTTTCCCAGTGTGTGACCTATCAGCATTTCGTTGTGAGCGAAGTAAAACGTAAGATTCAGGAGAATAGGCCAATCGTGGATTAGATCAGGTCCACTTGGCGGAAAAGAGAAATTATTAAAAAATTTTCGCTGATATCCGAATGTCTCCACAAAATGAGTTTCCACATTTGATTTTTTTCTTTTTCTGTCAATTCACCTTCTATTGTCACATTCTGTTCTAGTGGATTAGTTATAACTCCACCCACGTCGTTATTCATTGCTGATGGCGCGATATTCTCATTATCAGCTATTGTTTTTTCCAAGTAATTTCTCTCTTCTAAATCTTGTTGCTCAGTATTTTCAGGTCCAATAAACCACTTTTTCAAAGACAATCTCATTCCTTCTAATACATTTGTGGCGTATTTTAATGTTGGTTGCGAATTCAAACAACCGGCTTGAGCCACTGACATTAAACTAATTTTGCTAACTGGCATACCTAAGGACTACGAAAGGCATTGTCTACTTGCTGTTCTGTGTTCGTTGCTATGTCGACACTTCATTTTCTGTGTAAGTGTAAAGTAACCAGAAACCATTTTTTCACCTCGAGCATTGCGATCTTGAAAGCAATCCGGATTAGCGGTAACTAACTGCTCAGCAGCTCGTTCAAATGCAGCTAAGGGAAACGACATTTTAATGTCACGCAATTGATCAACAGCCTCATTGGCGAAGTATGATGTTAATTTTTTATCATTCTCCTCATCTTTTAATCTCTGTACTTTTGAGGGAGCACGACGATTCCAGTTGAATTTAAATTCAGACCACTTTGCTTCGAAACTTCTTCGCTTGCAGTTTGCCTTTATCCTTTGTAAAACTGAATTTTCTTCGTCGAGAGTAGCATCGTTGGTTTCATTATTCTTTTTCCCAGGCAGTATATCGTCGGTAGAACTATTCGTAGCCACATCTTCTTCTTGGCTTTTGGACTCTGCGTCAACATTTTCTCCTTGCGCATGGAAAGCTTCTAGCAGCTCATCATCTTCGACCTATGTGTACCATCTTTCTCCAAAACTATTTTGGAACCATTGATAATCAATTTCTCGTTTCCCTTAGAAATAATATTATTAAGTACCAAATCGAAGGGGTCTCTTAAAATAATAGCCTTTTTGAGGTTCCTATTACGGGACCATACTTTAATGACTTTCGGCATCTGAAATAAGAATAAATAAATAAATTTGCTCAAATATATATCTGTGTAATACTTTGAGAAGACTGGTTCTTTCATCGAACAAAACAGTTTTCTCAGTGTACCTAATAACGTGAATATAAGTGAAATAACTTTTAAATAGATAATTTAAACCCATTAAAATTTGTAAGGTTTCGTAGCTCCGGGCTGAAACCCTTACATTTTTTTTCAACAAATTTTTCATTCAAAATTTGTTCCATTTTTTTTCAACAATTTTTGTTGCAAAAATGTGTCTTCAATTTTTTTCTAAAAATTTTTTTCAAAAATTTCTCATCAAAATTTTGTTTAGACAATTTTTATTCAAACTTTTTTTTTAAAACTTTTTTAAACAATTTTTTTCAACATTTTTTTTGGCACCTACTTTAAATAATTTGTCTTCGTGTGATATTTTCTTTTTTCGCGTTTTAGGCTAATTTACGACTTTTGATAATGACATAAAATGTGATTTTTAATAAGCATTTAAAATTTGCATCGACGGAACTTAGAAATTTTATCTTGTACTGCGACGTCGGGTGCATCATGATGACTTGTACAAGCCAATGTTATCCCGACGGTCGGGCCATCTTTTGCTCAGAGTCGGATGGACCGTACTTTCACGGTCTTTTTGAAACCATGAACCAGCGTTTGTCCGACGACTGGCCCATATTGGGGCCAAGGTTTGACCGACCATCGGGTGCACCAAGGTAACTTGTGGCTAACCCACTGCTGTATACAGAGTCGGACCGACCGTAACTCTGCGGTCGTACCGACCAATCTGCCACGGCTTATCCGATCGTCGGCCCAAAGTTGGGCCGACAGTCGGCTTTTCGCCAATCGCCGACGTCGGTTGCCAACGGCGGTGAGACCATGGCAGCTTGCAAACACTTTAGTCGGTCCAACTCTGGTTACCGTAGATCGGTTACCAAAGTAGGGCCGACTTTGGGTCGATGGTCAATCTCTGGCATCCGACCGAATTTCGCACCTGGGAATGTACATCCAAAAAATAAGGAATCGTGAGATATTTCTGTAGGCTTTATAAAAGAAAAATTGCATTAGTAAATTTGATAGTTGGACAGTAGTTTTTGATATTTTCTAGCAACTGTTACTGTTGAAATAAATTAGTGAAAAGTTTTTCAAATAAATTTGTAAAATTAGGTTATTAATTCGTTATTTTTTAAATTGTTGTATTCACATTTATACATCATAATTTAGAAAACGACTTGGTATTAGTTTAATTTGTCCGATCCTAATAATACAACATAATGCTTATATATGTTATATCGCAACCACCACTTCAAAGGCACGAATCTACCATTTTGACGATATTCACATGAGAGCATTTCTGAGGTCCCCAGGACCTATTCTGTGACCTATAAAGGCCCTACCATGGTTCCTATCATAAACGCCAAAAATCGAAGAGAAAGTTAGATAATAATTTGATTTATCTTAAAAAATTAAAACTTTGAAAATGTGTTTCTAGATACTATCAAAATGTAGATTCATGCCTTTGGGATAGTGGCAACAATATATAATACTTACATGTTTGAAATATTTATACTTCTGGATAGAATTACACATTGCATGTGCTTCTCTGGAGTGTATTTTACAGCATCCTGAATTATTATTGAGGGACTCTGAAATGTGTGCAAAGCTTCCATAAATTGATGTTTTTCTGACAAAGTTTTCGTCACGTTTACAAAATTTGTACAGTGTTTCCCGTGCTTTTTGAAAAATCTGTGCTTACTTTCTCGACGCAAAGTCGCCACGTGTTTCAGTGGCCCGAATTCCTTGATTAGAGAAGGGTAATGGGCAACAAAGTGATGCTTCGGACGTAATTTTACTGCAGGAAAACATTTCACTCGTAAATCTAAATATTCGTTAATAAAATTGTTTAGAGAAGCTACTTAACCAAAGGATAACGCTGGAGCACAAGCAAATGTACTAACTTGCCTTAAACGTAAAACCATTTGCCAAACCTCGTCTTCCGGATCTTTAATAACGCGAGCAACGGCTACAGGTAACAAAAGCAGGAGCTTTCTGATTTCAGAGGCAGTTTCACTTATCTTCTTTTTTTTTTAATATCAATTAGGGGAACGTTGTCTGCACTTGAATCTATTGATAATCTAATCGCCTGCAGGATATAATTCAAGTATCCACATCGAAACCACTTTTGTTTTATAAAATACTTTATTGCAAATAGTAAATCAAAAGGAACGAATCCTTTAAATAGATCATGTGCAATACAAGGTGGCATACCTGGATTACAAACGTGGTAGTGGTTCAGTGAATTTAGTACTGAATCACGCCAGATACCTTGAAACATTTTACCAGTTGCTTCAGCTTCCATTGCACAAAGTATATAATTTACAGGATCTCTTAACTCTTGCACTGCATAATTGTTAGTTAACAATTGCGTTCTAGTAATCAGACAAAATCGGCAAAAGTGACTTGTCCTGCTGAAATGTTGCGTGAGTCCCCCTACTTGATGACTTCCAAGGTGATCACTTAACATGCAAATCAAACTTCCCACAAAATTTGTTTCTTTACCAGAAATACGTATTGTAATTCCTTTCATTTCCAAAATTTGTAAGTCTTCCATTAATCTCTTAAGAAATATAGGCCAATCGAATCAAGTAATTAATTTTTCCCTGCATAATGCAACTAATTTCAAGTTGTCTGTTTTGAATCTCAAATGTGGTGGTAAATCAAGCGCAATTAAATAAGCCCCTACAGTTTTAAATATGGTTTCTGATGATCTAATGGGATTACATAGTTCTAACGAATCTTCAAATAGGCCTAACTTAACCGCTTTGGAATCAGAAGCAAAGAAATCATTGTTTTTTATACAATCTCCGTCATCAATATAGAAAAATCCATTTTTGTTGGTACGATCACGAGTTGTGCAGTAAGTACGAAACTGCTCGTTGCTTAATAAATCCTTCAAAGTTTTTAAAATGGATACGTAATGGTAAAACCTTTTTTTCTCCTATCCCTTAGTAGGAAATACGACTTCGTCTTCTTCTATCAAATCAAAATTTTCCCGGTAAAACTTATCTCTACAATACGATTTCTGAGTAAACCTTTCTTGCCATGAGAATCTGTTATACCAGACAAACTTTGCTGAAATATTCGCAACATAACTTCTTCATCTTTAACAGTTAAATCTGTATCTTCTAAAAGTGACTTATATTTCTCAGAACTTATATCCACAGCGGAATTAATCACTCCTATCACACCTTGTATGATGGGTTCGGTAGCAAATTTTTTCGCAGTCAGTTCTGCATACGTCATCAAACTCATCGTTTCACATCGAATTTTAACTATTTCAGGTCGCACAAGTGCATGTTTAGGCAAATCAATTCTTTTAGTTGTACCCTCATTTAAAACTGAACTCTCATTTGGAAACATGATTTCCTTAATGATTGGATTTATATTTAAATCCATACTATTTTTCATATCAATACTATTTTCTACATCCATACTAATTTCCACATCCATACTTTCATTCACATCATCTTCAATCTCATCCCCATGCCATCTGGTAATATGAATTTTAAAGGCATTTTTCGTTTTAAATGTTTTTTTTTTAAACTTTGGCACTTTGGAAAGGTGCATTCAATTGTATTTGCTGGTTCTTGCAAATGTTGGTATATATGTTTTTTTAAGTCACTTCCACATCTAAATTTTAAATTACAATGCTTTTTGCAACACCCACCTCAAAAGTTGACCTTTTCATGCTTCTAAATGGTGTCTAAAGGACCTTATTTGAGCAGACTGTGCGCGAACCAATTTTCGCGCATGCGCAGTTTGAAGATGGTTTACTTTAGGCACTGGTGAAAAAGCTGCGCATGCGCACTTTCGAAATGAGGTACTTTAGGCACGGGCACAGGTAACTTTAAACACTGGTGTTGGTATCTTCTTGAACTAAATTGTGATTTAACTTGAACAAACCTTTTAATGATTGAAGTTTTGTTTTTAAGGTTTCTTAGCCGTTTTCGTCCGTCGGACAAAAGGGCATAAGTGCCAAAATTTGGCACAGAAAAAGGGCATAAGCCCCAAAAAGTTTTTTTTTCATAAAATTTTTTTTACATAATTCTTTTTTTTCGAAAAATTTTTGTTAACAAATTTTTTTTAACAATTTTTTTCAAAAATTTTTGTCCAACATTTTTTCTCAATAATTTTTTTTTCAAAATTTTTTTTTTACAACTTTTTTTTTCAAATATCTCATTTCCAAAACAAAAAAATTTTCATACATTTTTTTTCAAAAATTTTTTTTAAACTTTTGTTTTCAAAAAAATAGTTTACGAAATTTAAAAATCTTTTCTTTCAAGATTAGTGTTTTTCCTTAACTCCTCTTAAAACAACTTTTTCGGACGGGCGTTGCAAAAAATAGCGTGAGATACACGTGCCCATAGATGATTGCTAACTCGCGTCATTGCATCATTCGCCTGCGGCTCGAAGCACTCTTCTACGTTTTCATATCGCTTCGCTCGTGCGCTAACCACCAACTCATGCTTCAAGCCTCCGGCTTATGGTGCAAAATTCACACTCGCACACAATCACCTATTTTGCGCCCTTGTATCACAAATAACTATTTGTTTACAGATGTATTCCCCTATTTCACATCTGCTATGAATTCGATAATTATGATTTCTGAAGTTAATATATTTAGAAAACGCCTGGTTACATTCTGCGTGTAAACAAACGTATTTTCTACCTGTGACTTCTGTGTGGCGAAGTTGGTGTTTATTGTATAGTTTGAGTCTGCAAAATTTTGCATCACATAAATTGCAGTTAAACATTTTTGAAAGTAGTGAGCGGAGTAAAAGGAGAATCGGATCAGCAAAAATGAGTATAGATAGGATAAGTTAAACTCCTAGCATGCGTCCAGAAGATGAAATCCTTGCCTAATGAACACATTTTCCATATCTCATGTTCGAAGGGCATTAGATTTCAAGACATGGGAATGATAACTGGATAAACACTAAAAATAAATTTGATACTGAAAAAATTTCCTGGCAAATCGTCAACTGAGTTTACTTAGTTGGAGAATATAGGTAATTCAACTGCTTTCTTACTTGTGGGTAACTACATTTTTAGTTAGTATGAATATTCAAACCATTAACGTTAATTAAGAAAAATATATCAGGGCCTTAAGGAACTTAGATGAGTGGTTGGAACTGGTTTGAATTTTAATACTTTGTTCAGTTAGATTAACTAAGAATTTATTTCTTTTAAATAAATTCTTAGTTAATTTATCTGAAAAAAGTAGTTAAAAGTTCTTCAAAATTATTACATTTATTCCAAATACTCGCCTTAGTTCCCTAGGGCCCTAACGTATTTTTCTTACTTAAAGGGGAAGTCTCAAGTGAATTACTATGAATAAAGTGATTTTTTAGAACTTTAAAAAAAAGTGTTTTGATGAAACTTTGTAAAAGTCCCAGTATATATTATCGCAAATATTAAGAATAAAAAATAGGGAATTATGAGTTAATTAAGATAGTTTAATCGTAAGTTGCGTGGTTTGTTGCGCATAGCCTTAAAAAAGATTTAGATTCTTGATAAGATTGTACGCCTTATGAACCTTTATGTTTAGGAAAAATGCAAAATTAATAATAATACGAGGCTCTCGAAAAAATGATACGCTCTTTTCGAACAAATTATCGTCTTTAGTTATGTAAAATATTAGTTAAAGATTGGATATCAATAAAAACTGATGTTGATCCCGTGGGGAATTTAATTATGTGTAAGTAGACTCAGAGGCAATCCATTCTATCAATTTTTTTTGAGTTATGTTACACGCCAATTTGAAAAAAGTGGTTTTGAGAAAAACGCCATTAAATTTTCGGTCTAGAAAAGTGAAGGTTTTTGTAAGTTCATCGGTGTCTAGTGCTAATCTGTAATTCCAGGCACATATTTTTGTAATACCGTAAAATGTCGCTTTGAAATCGTACGAACCAATCAAAATTTTAATGATGACTAAAACTTAGAACTCTGTGTGCAAGAGACCGGGCGAAAGGACGGACGTGTGCCGGCCACCGCGTGGTTTGTTGCATACTGATTTTAAAAACATTATTGTGTATAATTTTGTTTTGAAACTTCTGGATTATATATTTGACATATCAAGGCTTTGATTTTAGCACTTGAAAAAATCGATTTTTTTGAATAAGTACTTGAGACTCCTCCCTTAACCTCAATGGTTTATGTCGTCATGCTAACTAAGAATTTAGTTACCCACAAACAAAGAAAACAGCTGGATTAACTATATTCTCCAACTAATAAAATTTAGTTAAAGATTTCTCAGTATTTATTTCAGTGTATTTCTAGACTATATGATATTGGAAATTCAGCCCAAAGTCTAGAAGTATGTGGCTATATAAATCAGGATGTACGCGAAATTTCATTTTTACAATTTCCTGAGTTTTCTCTGACCAACATTTTATTCTCCATGAACAGAATTCGAATCTCTTAAAATTTTAAATACTCAGTGTTTAATATACGAAATAAAACAACTTCAAATTTACATCTGGTAAATATATTATTAATTTTAGTTTTTAAATAACTATAAAGAACTATCTGCTTCGGAGAGACTCCTTACTGAACCTGCTAAAATTAAACAAATCTATGAGTTTTCCTCTGGAATTTACGTGACAAAGACCGCATTATTTCTCATAGATCCTTTTTCTATCAGGTTCAATGAGGTTTTTCGTAGAGGGTCCTTTCAACTTCAGTGATTTTGAGATCTTGTATACCTCTCTGCAAAAAGTCTCTACCTCGTTGGGCTTGCACGGAAAAAATTTATCCATGAAAAAGTCATGAACTTGTAGCTAGGTCTCGGATACGAGATAAAAAAATGAAACATTGCATCCGCATTTCCATGAGAAATGTATGGCTGAATTTTGTAACTTTGGAGATGAAAATAGGATCCCAGACTATGAAAAAAATTAATTTCTTGGGCAATCGTTCATATTTAGGAGTGGAAATCACCCCTTCTATATTTTTGATACTTTTACTGTTTCAAAAGGTATCATTGTTTTTTCTTTCTTGTTTTTGCACAAAATTGTTCTGGTGGATTCTATATTATAATATCATCTTGAGTTTTAAAAATACTTACCCCCTAGAGTATGATAATTAAAAAAATCTACCTCTATAGGATGCTTCGCCATATGACACATAGTTTGAGATTTTGCACTATGTTGCTGCAAACATCTAGTTTTTATAATTAATTGTATTAAGAATTATCAGTCTTATTACAAATAACCCCTAAATTATGTGCCATCCATCCCTTTAGTATTATTAATAAATAAAAAATTTTGTTATTCATATGACATTTTTGTAAGTAATGAATTGAAATATTTAATTTGGACAATCAATAATAATATAACTAATTATTTTTTAACGATGGCACATGTTCTTATATCAATAAGCCCATGTTATATGAAAACTACCCCTTAAAAAACTTTTCATGTTTTCCCGGGTAAAAATTATGAGTATGGGATTGATCAATCATTGACTTTCAGAAGTATAAAACATGTATGGTAAATGACACGATCCCATTCTTCAAGTATATTGAAACAGTATTGCTAAAGTCTAGCTAAAGTATAGCTGAAGTATGGATGAAGTATAGATGAAGTATAGCTAAAGTATATATGAAGTATATGATATACTTCATCTATACTTAAGTATAGCTGAAGTATAGGATAGACTTCATCTATACTTGAGTACGGCTAAAGTATCGTATTTAATATGTGTTCATTTCTTTTAAAAGATATCATAACAACGGGATAAAACATATTATTATTCAGATAAAAGACATAATGTTATATTTTTAATAATATCAAAAATTTCTTAAGTTCTGCTAAATTTAGAAGTTGCAAAACATATTTTTTATGCTGTGAAAATCATTATTCTGTGTTTCTAATTTTACGTATTTCAGGTCTCCAATGTCATCATCAAGAATACAACGCTTTTACTTATTTTATATTATCTTTTTATTATTTAAATATAATTGAGCTATAACTACTACTATAGCTATACTTTCCATATACTTCAGGCATACATGAGCTATACTTCTGACATACATGAGCTATACTTTACAGATATACATAAGCTATACATCAGCTATACTGCAGCTATACTTCAGATATAATTCTAAGATATACTTTAGCAATACCCTTACTATACTTCGACTATAAGTTGTTATACTTTAGCTATATTTAAGTTATACATCCACTATACACATTACAAATAGACGTGAAGTATAGGATCGTCTCATATACCATACTTTTATTATACTACAGTCCAAGCTCCGAGAATGTCCGTTTTCGGGGCTGTAGCGGAGTATAATTCCAAGAAGCCATGAACCCCCACTCTAAGCGCGGTCACGCTCGACTGCGTGGATAAAAATTCAGCTGACCAACTCCGAAAAAGGCCGCGCGTCGGGCAGGTCAAAAATCTATCTCGAACATCGTTTTATGTACCTAGTCTACATTTTATGTGTACAAAAGTGATTCACGTTGGATTATTTCGTTATAAGCCCGAGTTTAAAGGTATGTAAAACATTAAAATCGATCATTAGCTATGGTATGTTTGATTCTTATAGAATAAATGTAAACAAAGCGTCAAAATGACAAATATTTCACCTCACTTTCAACGTAACCTGTGAAATCTCGTGCAGTACATTCATAATTAATTACTGTGTCGTATTGCTTGTTTTTTTTTTGTTTGTTAAACAAAGAGAAACTCAAACATCGAATTGTCAATTATAACATAAATTTGATACATGTAAAACTTGAAGAAAAAAGAACAATGTAAAGCTTTTTTTACAGTAGTAAAAATAGATATTTGTTCATTTGAAATATGAAAATTTACACTTTCCCACGTTTTGTACTGCGCAATCATACTGCGAACGGTTTTCTTATAGAAACGCATATATTAAATGAGCTGAAATCAGACGTCTAATATCTTTTGAACGCGATTTTATAATTTTTCATGGCTTTCTTCGCGTTTTAACGTTCACATTTTATGTTGAACATTATTATTTATCCAGAACATCTTTATCCAAGGCCTTTAAATATTTGACGAAACATAAAATAAACAATGATTATTTAGCCCTATGGTACATAAAGTTGAATTTATATCAAAGCAAATTTTTTT
>CAKNWT010226113.1:0-11629 GCA_932066315.1 Andricus coriarius
GAATAATACTATGGTATAACAATTATTATTATATAACATTATAAGTTCTAAAAAAACGGCACGAATTAAGTTATAGACCCAATAATACCAGCACAGTGCAAAAAAAAACTTTTTTTCGAATTTATATTTGAAAAAGAAAAATTTGTACATATTTAAGATTCCTATTTCTGTCGCGCCCATTCCGCCATCTTGATGTGACGTAGCACGCCGCCAAACGCTTGTAAATAAGCCAGGCGATTCGCGTTTTTTCATAAAAATGGAAAGAAAACAGCATTACCATTGGTATTTTATGCCTAAATGTAAGAACACCTATGTCAAAAATCCAGGAAAATGATTGATATCTATACTCAAAGGTGAGGAGCGAAAAAAATGGTACAAAATTGTTCGCCCTTCTAGAAATAATTAATTAAAAACAATTCAGAACGATAGAAAGAAATTTGAATTGTTTCTAATCGTGTTTCTTAATCGTGTGTGCACGATTGGAAACGATTGAGCGTTGCAAAGTTTCAATCGTTCCCAATCGTTCCAATCGGTAGTAAGATTTTGAATTTATGAAGCGGCAATTTGATGGCAGCACTTTCGTCTCGCGTGAATTATTTAAAAACGTTTATTTACTTTTTTCGAAGCAGCACAATTTAAGCAATATGTTCATTAAAAAAATTAAATAAATGTGTTGTCATCATTTTTGCGAACTGAGAGCACTAGGCCGTTTCAGGTCTAAACATGATTTTTCTTAATTTTCAATTTGAAATACATACAAATTTTAAATTGAGAAATTCTTTCATCTCTAGAAAGTATTTGTTATTTATAAAGGAATAACCCCTAAAATTGATAAAAAAATTTTTTTTTTTCAACGTATTATCAGGCCTAGAATAAGAAAATTTATCGTTTAATTACAATTAATGGTCTGAGATGGCTCCTAAATTTTTTTACCGTGCTATGATGTGCACAGGATTTCTTCTACTATATAAAAAGAATATCCTCCAAAACAATTTTCTTACCTACTTCATTGAATTTTTAATTTCTGAAAATAAGACTATAAAAATGTGTCTTTTTTTGTGCATTTCGAAATTCAAGATTTTTTTCTGTCTGATATCGGATTCGGAAATTATTTTCTTCTCTCCCCGTCGACTTCCTTCTAGCCAGTGGTTATAGTAGTAAATTGTTGCGATTTCGAAAACCATCAATGTATATCACTTTATAATCTTAAAAACACTTAAAAACTGCCCACAAAGATATAAAAAATACCCAACACACCGGGAGGACGCGAAGAAAAATGTGTTCTATTTTAGGTTATTTTTCGTCTGAGAAAACAAACGCCGGTCGCCAACTAAATTGCCGTCCCAATTGAAAACAATTTGGAACATTAGGAATGGAAAACTAACCTCCATACACAATAGAAAATAATTGAAATCGATTAACAAATGGTGCACCGATTAGGAACGATTGAAAACGATTAAGGTTTTGACAACTGTGAATCGTTCTGAATCGTGTTCAATTGATTATTTCTAGAAGGGCGGCGTGACATGTGCTCTACCGCATCTTTAACGTCAACAGTATATTGTATCGAAGATCATTTCAACGATATTTAAATACTTTTATATTGAATAGAAAAAAAATAAAATGTTGTTTTTTTATAGCATAAAACTCGTAATTGACTTATATTCAGCGGTTTTATATATATGGGGTGCCGGGATGTTTCTGAGCTATAACCTCGCAAAATCAAATCGTTTATTTACGCAACCAGTATTATAAAATAAAGTATTTATAAAAGTAATTATAAATCTTATAATTGTAAATTATATAACAATTTTATAGAAGTATTTATAAAAGCATCTATAAAAAAGTGAGGTTAGGTTTTCTGGATGCAATATTGCGCATATTGCATATATGTTACGATTCGCCTAAAGCAGTTATCATTACAAATTAATCAATTAAATAAATAAAAATAAATTTTGCAAAGGATTAACGTCATTCATCCTATTTACTTATTTTTTTGCTTTTACTCATCGAGTCTCAGCAAAGTTGAAATTGGAGCACTTCACAAAAAAATCATTTATCATAAGTGTAATTACGTTTCGAAAATTATCCCAACTGGCTTTAACGTATCCAGGCATACTAATACCCCATGAAAATAAACCATTTTAGCAAAAAAAAAACGTTCAGAATTAATTATTTAGATTGTTTTTATCAAACTGACCATGTATTTGCTTCGGGTTTGACACACGAAGGAATAATAAGGAGACCGATCTCCGTACATGCGATTTGTTAGGAACAACGGCACCGTAAGTGCCAGGCCTGTAAGTAGTAATCACTCCTCAGTGAGTGCGCAAGCGCACCGTGTCATTGCGTGTCCTCTTCACACGTACGTGAAAGTGCGAGTGAGAAAGCTTCTGAAAATAGAGTATGTTAGAGAGGTTAAGTTCTTTTGTTGATCATCATACGAATTATACGAAATAAATCCATAAATAATATTTTTAATATTTGTGAAAGAAGTGTGAACCATTTTGGGAAAGAAAAAACATAAGTAAGTACATTTTGAAAGTAAAACGCGACGAAGAAATTATGCCACACTGTCTTGCCTATTCAATAGAAAGTTTCAATTGATAATTGTAGGATGTGAGAATTCATTTTTGATTTTTACAGTTGTGGCAAAAACTAATTTTATATATTTTTCATTTTTTTCAAGGTGGATTGTCATTATATTGATATATTTGTGCAATTCATGCGGACGTAAGGAGGTTATACAATCTCTTTTTTATTTCAGCGGCCAAAATACAAACTCCGTAAATAAGTCTATACTTACCACTTTTATGATGAACTCCTTTCGCAATCTTAAAAATCTCTTTTTATAACTGAGTATAAGTAACTCTTTTTTAATTATAATTTTTTTTTCACAACGCGAAAAAAATTGCCGGTTGCAAAAAGGAAACAAACTCATAACCTGCTAAACACACTTTATTCTGTTTATTTTCAAAATTTGTCTCACTCGCTTTTTTTCTGTGCGTGAGAAGAGGACATGTTGCGCTTGCGCACTCACAGAAAAGTGATTGCGACTTACAGGCCTGGCACTTACGGTGCCGTTGCTCCTGGCAGATTCGAAAAAGTTTCCCGTGACAGTTTGGTCTCCTTATTATTCCTTCGTGGTTTGACAGCTGGTAATGTCACACCACGTGTTTCGTGCCGTGAAGGCGCCACATGTTTTCTTTTATAAATCGACATTTACAGTGGATATTATATCACTTTTTAATAAATTATTATAAATTATTAAATAAACCAAATTAATTTTTAATTTCACATTTTAATTATTTGGGAGTCAAAGTTTATAAAAAACTCAACTATAAGGCAAACAAAATTTTTGTGGATGACCCTATTCAAAGAATTAACAAGAATTTAGAAAATTCGGAAGAATTCACAGAGCGCAAAAGAATTCACAAACTTCAAAAGAATTTACAGAATTAAAAAAAAATTAGAGGATTTCAAAAGAATTTAGAGAATACAAAAGAATTCAAAAGATTTCCGAGAATTTAAAAGAGTTCAGAGAATTTATAGGAATTCAGACAACTGAGTAGAATTCAGAGAATAGCAGTAGAATTCAGAGAATTAAGAAGGATTCAAAGAATTAAGAAAAATTTAAAGAATTCCGAAGAATTCACAGAGTGAAAAATAATTCACAAATTTCAAAAGCATTCACAGAATTAAAAAAAAAATTATAGAATTTCAAAGGAATTTAGAGAATACAAAAGAATTCATAGAATTCAACAGATTTCAGAGAATTTGAAGGAGTTCAGAGAATTTAATGAATTCAGACAATTGAGAAGAATTCAGAGAATTTAGCAGGTTTCAGAGAATACAAAAGACTTGGAGAAATTCAATATAATTTATGGTATACTGTAAAGGTTTCAAGATAATTGCAAACAACTTCAAAAGGATTCAAAGGACCACAAGTGAATTCTAAGAATTTGTTTGAATTCTACAGAATTAGAAATACTCGAAGGAAGTTGAGATAATTCAACGTGTATTCTAAAGGAAAATATATTTTCTACGAATCTCGTCTCTCCGTTGCCGTGTGAAGTTGCACCATTGATATTCACAACCTCCAGCAAATTTAAAATTACTCTTTTGCACTCATGGTGGACTCCCATGGCAGATGAAAGCAGTGGATGAAAGCAGAAACTCATGGGAGTGAGAGAGACGGATAGATCTATTTGTCTCTTTCACTCTCATGAGTTTCCGCTTTTATCCATTGCTTTCATCTGCCATGGGAGTCCACCATCAAACCCTTATCAGTGACTCATCGACTGTCGTCCGTCTAACGCATGCTTCCGATTGGTTAATCTATAATTGTTAATTACTCATTAATTATTAACTTTACAACAAATTTTCATCATGATTCTCAACTCCATTTTTTATGAGGAAATCAAAAATATAAAAATGTACCTTGAGTACTGGGACACCCTGTATGTTGATGGTTGAGGGTCACAGACTGACATATGGTAAGGTTATTAGTGTACATAAAAGTCGACAGAGTGCTCATTGTTTTCGAGGTTATTTTTCAGAAGGATAGCGAATAAATAAATAACTTAATTATTATACATTAATTTTGGACAAATGAAAAAATAAAAAATTGTAACGCTAAGATGTATATGAATTCCACAATTGCGACTGAGCGACTGAGGATCTATTTTTTGATTTAAAAAAGTAATAAAAACTTGCTCCCGAAATACGGGGAGCCTGAATAAGAAGAAAAAAGTCATCATCCGAAAACATTATTCTGTTCCGGGAAAATAAAGATTGAGTGTAACGGTATCGTACTATGACAAACGATTTTTCTTTGAAAGTTTTATAAAAAGAAGAAAGATTATAGTTATCAGATAGTGCGAGTGAGAAATGTGGACACTCCACAATCTCCCCCCCCCCCCATTTAGAAAGCAGAATTCGAAAGAGCGTGACTTATTTGATGATTCTCGAACCATATCATACTCTACCTGGAGTTTGGATGGAATTTAATTCAAAATAAAAGATATCTTCGTACATTTTCATTTCATTCATATGGGCCTACATTCAATATTCATGTACTGCATCATCACGACAAAATGAAACAACAGTTAGAATTCTCAGTGATGCGTGCGCTTACTAAACAATAGCAACTTCTCTTGCCGGCAAGAGGGAGTATGGTTTCGTCATAACGAGTGATTCTTTTCCAATTCCGCAGTCTCTGCGCAACCCATCTGATTGGTGCGGTTGCGCGCGCTCATTTGAAATGCCATTAATTTCAATTATTATTATTATTATACCCTTAAGTCGTTTCCCTTTCGGGGTAGGCGTGAATTGCTCGGTTGGAAAGTAGTAGTGTGTGGATGGGTATATAGGTATATAGGGTAGATAGGCATATAGAGGCAACACTGATCCGACCCAGGTTGCTGATTTATCTCTCTAGCGATCACCCCACGTGGAGAGCCTCACCAAATTGTTATGTGTGTTTCCCCACTTGGGCCCATTAGTATCCAAGTTCTTTATTTCAGGCGTCATTCACTCTACTAAAATTTTGTTTATAAACTATTTGTCGCCAAACTTTTCTGTCCTGGCATACTACTCTAGCATCCTTCACGCCCATGCATTTTTTCATGCAAGCTCTCGTGTTTCTATGGCTTCTTATGTCTCTTCGGATTAATCTCTCATTCACAGATTCTAACCATTCTTTCCGCGGTCTACCTCTGGTCATTCTGCCATTTACTTTACCTTTATACACTTGTCTGGTCAGTCGTTCATCTTTCAAGATGTCCGAACCACCTTAACTGATTTCTTTCCCATATATCAACTAGCGTCTCCCCTGTATCACATTCTTTGAGGATTATCTCGTTTCGGATTTTGTCCATCAGTATTTTCCCGTATATTGTGCGCGTAGGTTTCATGCCAATCGCGTTAATTTTACTCTTATCCTTTTCTTGATATGTCCACGTCTCTCTACCGTATAGTACAGCCGGTACAAATAAAGATTTATATACGGTCATTTTTTTCTTTAATTTTTTTTTATTTCTGAGAATGGACCCTGCTCTACCGATAACCTTCTTGCCCTCATTAATGCGCCTATCTAACTCCCCATCTATTTTTCCGTCGCTAGTGAATAGGTTACCCAGATATACGTATTTGTCAACTTGCTCTAATCTCTGATCACTCAGGACAATGTTGCACATTGTTTTCTCACTTTTTCCCTTAAACACCATTACCTTTGTTTTATTTACGTTAATTTTGAGGCCCATATTCTTCATGCTTGTATTAAGCTTATTCAACATTCTTTGCCAATCATTGTTTCGAGATCTAAATTATTATTATTATTATACCATTAAGCAGTTTCCCTTTCGGGGTAGGCGTGAATTGCTCGGTTGGAAAGTAGTAGTGTGTGTATGGGTATATAAGTATAGGGTAAATAGGTATATAGGTGTAAGGTATAGGTATTTTAGATTTATCTAGAATTCTCGCGTTATTTATTTAAATAACACGTTCATTCCGCAACACTGCTCCGACCCAGGTTGCTGATCAATCTCTCTAGCGATAACCCCACGTGGAGAGCCTCACAAAATTGTTATGTGTGGCTCCCCACTTGGGCCCATTAGTATGCAAGGTCTTTGTTTCAGGCGTCATTCACTCTACTCACATTCTTTTTATAAACTATTTGTCGCCAAACTTTTCTGTCCTGGCATACTTCACTAGCTTCATTCACGTCCATGCATTTTTTTATGCAAGTTCTCCTGATTTTATGGCTTCTTATGTCTCTTCGGATTAATGTCTCATTCACAGACTATATCCATGCTTTCGGCGGTCTACCTCTGGGCTTTCTGCCATTTACTTTACCTTTATACACCTGTTTGGTAATTTCAACAATTTTAAATGAGCGCGCGGAACCAGACCAATCAATCTAAATACATACTGAAAAGATGAAAATATGTGTAACCATATAGTTCTTCGGTCTGATCGAGAAAAAAGGGAACATTTCACATAAAAAGCGGACAAGCGAACACGGGACAGAAAAAACGGACATGTCAGCTGAAAAGCGGACGTCTGGTAACCCTAAAAAGGTGTATGCTTCTTTATAAATAAACGATAATAATTGTAAGAACTATCATTTCTGATCGCAAGGCAAGAAGGTTAGTGAAAGAAACCTTATAAAAATGTTTTTTTTTTTTCAGAAAATTAAGATTTTAGGTTGGAATTTGATTGTTACGTTGGTGCTGAAAATAGTGGCAAATATTTTTATTTAAAGGCTCTTTCTTTGAAAAAAATAGTATTTGATTATTTTATTGGATTTAAAAACTTTTATAAAGAGAAAGTTGGTCAGAAAAAGGTTTAAAAATTGGTAAGAGGTTAGGCAATTAAAAATAAAGAAGATGGGAGACAAGTACAGAGAGTCAGTTATCTGGTTTCGAATTACCAATCTATTTATTGTTATATTGAAATGATCTTTTGAAAAAATTCTTGTAACACAACACGATTTGATCGCATTTGTCATTAACAAAATTATTTGCATTCTTTGGCATTTCAGCGAAAGGCTCACTTTACATAATCGAATTTAAAAAAAATTATAGTTAGATGACATTATGTCTCATATTACAACTAGGATATCAAAAAACATATAATGAAATTCCTCTGAAGTTAGCAAAATAATTATTTTCGAATTAAAAATTCAGTAATGTGCAAATAATTCAAAATAATAATTGTTTTTCTACCTTCAGTTCATTGAGTAACTTATTAAAAAGAACCTAAATACTACGAAACTTTAAAGCCAATCATCTTTCAAATCATGTAAAAGACCTTCCGAACACAGTGACTAAATGATAGTAGAATTTAAGTATGTCTGTCTCCGATTTTTCGAAAACAAAGTTTTTACATTGTACGCAAAGCACTTTTTACAATGAAAAAAGTTTAAATTGTACAAAATGACAGATTCTTACGTTCAGTTCAAAAATATTTTGCTGTCTATTATTTTCTTTTAACTGTCATTATAGGCTGTTAGAAAGATAAAAATTTAATGTTCACTCAATCATTACGTCGTCAACAGGTTCAGTTTTAATATATACTTTCCCTGTTTAAAGACATATAAATCTTTCAAGAAATTAAACATCACAGTTAAATAATAATTGCAACGTTAACCTAAACAGAAAGCAAAAACATAAAATCATAAATAAATTTTTCCAAATAAACACTTTTAACATGAAATATTTGTTCCAAGAGTCACATTTATACGATTGCGAGAGTTCGTAGCGCCCCTATTAAAATAAGTCATCCGAAAACATAATCCAATGGGATTAAGTGATTATGTGAAAATTACGCAACAGTACATGAATCTGTGTGATTACCTAAACTTGCATTCTAAAGTTTTTTGATAAAACATCAGAACGATTTTTTAATTAAAATAAACAAAGGATCCTGCCCAATTTATATTTCAAATGGCTTGCCGTGGAATCGTCTTGCCTTGTGATACTTAGTTATTGAATGGAATACTGTATTATTCGCACAAGGTTTCACAATTTCATCGTAATCAACCGAAATCTTCTCTTAGACCAGCAAAAACACTTATTTGAAATAACAAAAATATTCTCTTGGATTGAGTAAAATATTTGCTTCGATTATTGAAAACTTTTACTTGGATCAGCCAAAATATTTGCTTGGATCAACCATAATAAATATTATATAATGATCCAAAATTTACTAATAAAAATATTGTCTTGGGTCAACCCAATACTTTGTTGAAACTAAGTAAATTAAGTATAAATTTTGAAACTTTTAGAGGAAACGTACCCACACTTTATGTCGCTGGTGTAAACATTTGATTCATCGAAATATGATTATTTTCGTGAAATTGATATTTTCATATCTTTCGTTTCAGATTTAAATTGCAAATTACAAATCAAGTATTTAATCCTTCACACTTTAAAGGACTTGAACTATGTACTTCACTTGCAAGGCCATTCAATACCTACCTGATACCTACCTTACCGATATTCTTTATTTGCAACAACTTCCATCGAGACGAATTAGGATATCTACATGTAAATTTTGGAAATTTATAAATTCAAAACGCCTTGGCACTGAAAATTTTCCTTCTGGGTCCCTTATAATGTGTATGAAATTTGAAATAAATCGATTGATATCTTGAGATTGGGCGGATTCGAAAATAGAATAAAAAACATTTTTAATCGCAGAGTTTTGAAAAAATCGTGAATGTTATTTTTGTTTCATTATCTGCATAATAAGCCCAATTTTTACAATTTTTCATATTTTTAATTTGAGTTTATATAGGAGATCTTCAATTTTTTATGGAGACAAATTATAAATAAATTTATCAGCATAGTAATATTTTCTTATGTTCAAAAATTTACTTAGATCAGATCGTTCAAAATGACAATTCATTGAATTTCTGAAATTATTTTGCCATTTTTAACGACCTGATCTTCTCAATTTTTTGGAAGTAGATTTCGAACATAATAAAGTTTTTCCATATTGAAAAAAATTATTTATAATTTTCAGAGCTTCTAGATTTGTTTTCATTTTCACGTCTCCATAAGAAATTAAATTTCTCATATATAAACTAAAATTAAAAATCTGCAATAATTGTAAAAGTTAGGTATATTATGCTCAATATTAAGATATTAATCGATTTATTTTAAATGTTATACATGTTATAAGGGGCCCAAAAGGAAACTTCTCAGTGCTAAGGCGTTTTCAATTTATAAATTTCAAAAAATTTTAAGTTGATATCCCAATTCGTCTCAATGAGAGTGTTGCAAACAAAGAATATCGAATATCAAATTAAGAAAATTTGTAATTTGCAATTTAAGACTGAAATGAAAGATAAGAAAATGTTTACACCAGCGACATAAAATGTGGGTACGTTTCCTCTAAAGGTTCGAAAATGTATACTTAACTTATTTAGTTTCAACAAAATATTGGTTTGACCCAAGACAATTTTTTGTTTAGTAAATTTTGGTTTTACAAGGTTTCTTTCAGTTACCTTCTTGAGTTGCGATCAGAAACTATAGTTCTTACAATTATTATCGTTTACTTATAAAGAATCATACAACTTTCTTCTTTTTATAAAACTTTTAAAGAAAAATCGTTTGTCACAGTGCGATACCGTCACACTAAATCTTTATTTTACCGGACAGAATAACATTTTTGGATGACGAGTTTTTTCTTCATATTCAGCCTCCCCATATTTCAGGAGCAAATTTTTATTAGTTTTTTAAACTGAAAAATAGATCTTTAGTCATTACCCGAAGATGATGTTCAAAACCCATGAAATTTGAACCCCGAAATTCTTGAATGATTTACTCGGAATTGGTTCTCTTTTTCTGATCAAATTCATTTAATCCCAATTTAGCAACTCAATATGTCGAGAGTAAGTTTTTATTTTTTGCGACAACTGAAAATTGCAATTTTCAACGTGATTCGCAACCAAGCCTGTTACAATTTTAGGTTCCTGTCACTTTGAAATTGTAAACTTTCACATTCTATTGCTCGGAATTGGATAATATATTCTTTAATCATACTTTTTTGGCCTCAATTTAGAAACATTTCAGCTCGTGAGTAAACTGTTGTTTTATCTTTAAATGGTCATTTCGATTTTACACAATGTTATCTCGCTCTGCTGAAAAATTCAAATTTTTGGTTATCTAGTTATGTACTGCAACCCTTCAACTGTGAAAGACAACAGTAATTCTGGAAGTCATATGCATATATCTTAGCGTTACAATTTACTCATAACCTTACCATCTGTCACCCTCAACACTAGTTACTATCAAGAAAAACTATTTTCCGAATATTTTCAGGAAAAAAATGTGCATTCCTTCTTAGAAAATTAATAATGTTCATGGTATTTAAACATGAACTCATATTTCTCAAAAAATTTCTTCACAATTCACAGATGCAGAATCTTCAAATGCAGTCAATTGAAACGTTCACTTCGCTTTATTTTCATAAATAAACAGTTTATTCTTAAAATGTTTTTCAGTGAACATTTCTATTTTTTCATTCGTCTAGAATCAATTTATTCTAATCTAGTTTTTTATTTAATCAGTCTCCTTCTGAGAAATAAACTCCAAAACAATGAGCACCCTGTCAACTTGTATGTACACTCATAACCTCACCATCTGTCACCCTCATATGCTCAGCACTTGTCATTATATGGAACAATTATTTTACGACTATTTTCAGGAAAAAAATTAACATTTCTACTTACAAAATTATTAATGTTCATGATGTTTAAACATAACCCTACTAAAAAAAGTCAGGAATCGTCACAAATGGTCAGACCATCGACATATAGAAATGGACCGATAACGCTGTGGGGAGCTTTGAAATGGGTTTTAGAAAGAGAGAAAACATTTGAGGAGTAGATCTGCCTTTTTCTATTCCAGGACTGTAGCAAGTGGATCGGAGGCCCCGCGCATTGCCTAAATATTCTGTATGGTTATTTTCTTTTATAAATAATTATAAATATGCAGTTATAATAAATTGAATTTTTAAAAACATTTAAGAAAAATACCATGTTTCAATTAGCTTATTAAAAGAATTTGGTAACTTTAAATTCTTCTTGCCATTAAACTGAAAATGCTATAATAATAATCCT
>CAKNWT010226117.1:5641-17095 GCA_932066315.1 Andricus coriarius
TAAAATACATTTTCAAACAAAACAAAAAAAACATCGACGAAAAATTAAATAGTTAAGTTTTTAGTTGAAAAAATTAATTTTAAATTAAAAAGAAACTAATTATCAGCCAAAAGAATGAAATTTCAACCAAAAAATAATAATTTTTAACAAAATATATGAATTATCAAGCAATTATTTAAATTTGTAATACAATTTTCAACCAAAAAGCTTATATTGCTACAAAAAAACATTTCAACAAAATAGATGAATTTTCAACTAAAAAAGATAAATTTTTGACAAAAATAGAATAGTTTAATTTTAAGTTGAAGAAATAATTTTTTAAGCAACTGAAATCAATTTAAAAAAAAATAGTTCCATTTTTGGACAAACAGATGAATTTTCAACCAAAAAGATTAAATGTTTATAAAATAAGATTTCGAAGAAAAATGAATAAGTTAAATGTTTAGTTTTCAAACATATATTTGAATTTTTAATGACTTTTTTAACCAAAAATGTTAATTTTCTACCGAAAAAGACCAATTTTCAACAAAATAGATGAGTTTTCAATTAAAAAAGATCAATTTTCAACAAAAAATAGAATAGTTTAATTTTTAGTTGAAGAAAAAAATGTTTAAACAAATAAAATATATTTACATAAAAAAAACAATTTTCGACGAAAAATTAAGTTAAATTTTTAGTTGAAACAAATAATAAAATAATAAAAAAATAATCTTTAACAAAATACAGAAATTTTCAAACAAATATGTAGTTGAGTTTCAGTTGAGAAAATAGTTTTAAGAAGTGTTAAAAAAAATAGTTGAATTTTAAGAAGAAAATATTTTTCAACTACAGTGATGAACTATGAACAAAAAAAATGAATTTTTAATAAAGTAGTTCCACTTAGTAGATTTTTCTCTAAGGAAAGGATCATTAGTACGCGCGTGGCGCGCACAATTTTTTAGTTCTTTAAAAAATTAAAATTAAATTAAATTGATTTAGAAAAATTACATAATGTATTTATTTTTCACCTTGAAGGACCTTAAAGCCTAAATTTGTTTTAATTTAAACACAAAATAAATAAATGTTGAACTTTTGTAAATTGTGCAATTCAAAGAATTAAAAAAATATATAAATACGCGCTAAGATTGTTAATAATCTAAATTGAAGAATTAATCAACGAATTTAGAAATTTCCAAAATTATATCGTTTTAAGCATTTTTGAGTTAGGAACATTAAAAATTGAAAGATTACATTTTTTTAAACTGAACAATTTTTGTATTAGAAGCAAAATTATTTCAATTTTAGGTCCTTACCAATTTATAATTGTTCAATTGTTATTCATAAATTAAAAATTGTTTTGAAATTTATTTGAAACATTCTCTTAAAATTATTAATAATAAAATAAAAAATCATTTAAAACTTTTCCAGTAATCTTAAGAAAATTTTTGTATTATATTGGAACCTCTCAAAATCCTTGGACAGCTTCAAAACTTTATTTCAAAATCTACAGTTCGTTTTAAAATTTGCGGAATGTTTTCAAATGTTTATATCCTGGAAAATTATAAAAATCACTTAAAACGTTCCAAATTATTTTGTGATAATTTTGGATGTCTTTTGAAATCTTTTTTAATATTCTGTTGAAATTAATTTTTCAAAATAAAAAGTAATTTTATATTTTTCCAGGAATCTTAAGAACATTTTTTTACTACCGTAAACTCTTCATTCCCTTTAATTTATTATTTATCCTCGGACAGTGTAAAATCACATGCACATAACCTGCTGCTTTCTCCATGCCTCATGTGAAAATAACAATCACAAATTTTGATTTTTAATTTTTCTGTTTTCTTACAGAATAGGTGGTATTTTGCAAACAATTTTGCGGAGTAGAATTAAAAAAATTTTCTTGTTTTGTGGAAGATAAATACGAGGCTTTGTGCGTAAAATACAAACATCATTATTTTCCACTAAGGACTCGTCATGTGGTTTACTTCGTCTTCTAGTATTTATTTCTTTTCCTTAGTGCTTGCTTCTTCTCTTAGTCTCCTTATTCTTAAATAACAATAAATTCTCAGTGTTAATCAACCTAAAACTTTAAAACAGGATTTATACATTTCTAACATTGTATATAACCCAGATTCTATATTTCAGTGACAGTTCACGCACGTTTAACGTTCACATGTGCTAAATTACGTAATTGGAATTTGATTCTTACTTCAGTCCTGTTTTGACTAAAAAAGTTGCATTAAAATGTCGCTGAGTGGCATCAAAATAAAGTGGCATTAAAATAGAGCCACCGGAGAGCTTGAAATACCCCATATTTATTTTGAAAAGTTAAAAATTAATTGAAATTATATAGTATAATGGATGTTAGGTGAATTAAATTCTAAAAAAAGGTCAGTTTAGGACGAAACAATGTTCTTTACAATTAATAATAAATTAAACAAGTATCATTTTTCCAAATACTTCATCTCCTCGCATTCATCATGGACCACTAATTAGTCATTCGGAGAATCTACCGCCACGTCCGCATCCATATCTACATCAAAATTTACATATAAATCTAGATCTGAATCGACCATAACATCCAGATCCAAATCTATCACCAAATCTACATAAACTGAAAATGGAGAAACCCGCAGTAGTCAAAGTTATAGTTGATGAGTCTAAACTTCGCCTTACCTATGCAATAAATCTTTTTATCTTCTTGACGCATAACGACAATTTTCACAATGTAATAAATGTTAGGATTTACGGAAGCTATATGAGAAATAATAAGCTGTACGATGCTGCTGTACTTGAAGTTCAAGAGCCTATTGAGTCCAATTATTGTGTAACTGGTACTTTGAATGACAACATTGCATTTTCATCCATAGACCTTGAATTTGTTTGAACAATGGCGAAACAGCAATTTGAAATGAGGCTAGGACCGCAACTTCCTCATCATTTTCACTAAATGTCATTTCGCAAATATTGCAGATTTTGATGTGTATAATTTAATGTATATTTCATCACATGATGAGTCTTTCGGTGCAGAGTTGATGCGTGAACTAAAGATACACATCTTGAATAGACTAGACGGCTTTTTATTGTCGTTTTATATAAATTATATATTAATATGTCCAGCTCTGCATGTTATACTCGCTTTTTTCTTCACTCCGACTCTTCCTATCTCTTCCCATTTCAAATTTTATGTGAAACTTCTAAAGAATGAACTATTTAAAAATCTCTGTTTATTCTCCCTCAGAACTTTATAGAACAATGTATTTTTTTTACAATTGTATTTTGTATTCTGCCCTTTAAGTGTTATTTTTGTGGTCTGTGTTGACTGCAAGATTGCTAATGGCAGGTTTTCTCATGTCAGACACGCAGAGAAAGTAAAGGAAAGAGACTAAGAGGAATACCAAAACCCATTAATTGTCATGGAGTGTATTTTAAATGCCTTTTTTACAATAAATATTAAAAAGTTATCTTTTATCATATTAAAAATTTTTAAAAACGATTTTCGGAAACGAATGTATCTTTTTTTCCACGATTTTAACGATATAAATAACTTATTTTAGATTCTTTGTAGATCCTGTTTTCGTAAATATCAAGCTACACTGAAACTTGGATTGAAGCAGTCCGGATTTACGCCTTTCCGAGAATTGTTGCCGCGGCGGGTTCGCGGTGAGAGAGGAGCCCGCGGGGTCGAGAGAGGCTTGCTCAATCATGCGTGACCGCCAGCAGTGTAGCGAAAACGGAGTAGTGCGCGGGTACTCACGCGCGTATATTGCGTAATATTAGTTATTTCAGTTAAAAATGGTTTATACGTCCCCACTCTGTTTATTTTTAAACGGTCTGGATTGATTGTCAATGCCAAGGAAAGCAATGCCCAAAACCGTTCTTCATTTCAAGTTCCAGTGAACTATTGTCCGGAGTCGAAGACCTTCTTTCTATTTGCACTATTTTTGCAGGTAAACTTTATTTTTATAATTTAAAAGCTTTAACAGAGATTAATGTAATGACTTCTACTAAAAAAATAATGTATTTAAGTTTTAGGTTAGAAGAAATCTACTGTCTACTCGACAGATGGTTCACCCTCAGTAATTAGTTCCATCCAGCTTTTTCAGGCTCTTAAAAATAACCAAAACTTCAAATTTTGAATTTAATTTGATTGTATGGATCACATTCATTATACAATAGCATTGGATAATGGTATTTATTTCAATAAATTATCACTGGCAAGCCAAAGCATAGCAATTTTGAAAAAAGTATCTAAAACTTTTAAAAAATGCCAACACTGCGAATTTTTTGAATGTAAATGCAATTTGTTTATAACAATAAATAGCATGATTAATTTCATTTTTTACTGTTTAAATATTATTTAAAAGTGAATAGAAGACAAGATCGTCACCTGTCATGCTTGAACTAAAAAAATTATTTATTTGATACTATTTGTTTAATTTTAAAAATGTCTTTTATTCAAATAAAGTGCTGGCCAAAATTTATATGATTTCTAGTCTTTATACAGGGTGTCCCAGTACTCAAGGTACATTTTTACATTTTTGAATTCCTCATAAAAATCGAGTTGAAAATAATAATAAAAATTTGTTAAAAAGTTAATAATTAATTTGTATTTAACATTTGAAGATTAACCAATCGGATACATGCGTTAGATGGACGACAGTCCATGTGTCACTGATGAGGGTGTATGCGCAAAAGAGTAATTTTAAATTTGCAGGAGATTCTGAATATCAATGGTGCAACTTCACACGGCAACTGAGACACGAGATTCTTAAAAAATATCTTTTCCTTTAGAACACACGTTGAATTATTTTAACTTCCATTGAGTATGTTGCATTCGGTAGAATTCAAATGAATTCCTAGATTCTACATGTACTCCTTTGACTTCTTTTGAAGTTTTTTTTTTAACTCTCTTAAAACCTTTACAATACACCATTAATTATTTTGAATTCTTACAATTCATTCGTATTATCTGAATTCCTTTGAATTCTTTTGAATTCTCGGAAATATTTTGTATTCAAATAGTCTTCTGAATTCTTTTTCAGTTTTCTGAGTTCTTTCGATATCTCTAGCATACGCGTTGAATTCTTTTGAATTCCTTTAGGTGTTTTGAATTCTGTAGAATTCTACAGGATTCGAAATATTAGAAGAAAGTTAAAGTAATTCAACGTGTATTTTAAATATTTCAAGTGAATTAAAAATATTCAAAAGTAGGAATTCAAACTAACACAAGATTTATTCTAATGACTTCAAGATAATTAAAACATTTTTTTAAACATTCAGTGATATCGTGAGAATTCGACGAATTCAGAGTAGTTTAAAGAGTTCATAAAATGTCGAAACAATTCAGAGAATTCAGAAGAATTTAGAGAACTTAGGAGAATTCAGACAATTCCGAAGAATTCACAGATTTCAAAAGAATTTACAGAATTCAAAATAAATTTAAATGATTCAAAAGAAATTATATAATACAAAAGGATGCAGAGAATTTAAAATATGTCACGGAATTCAAAAGAATTCAGACAATTCACAAATTATCAGAGAATTCAGAATAATGTAGGAGAGTTCATAGAATACAAAAGACTTGCAGAAATTCAGATCAACTCATGGGATTTTATCAATATTTCAAGAAAATTGGGGAAAAAAAAACTTTTGAATTTATGTAGAATTCATGTGAATTCTACAGAATCAAAAATACTTAAAGAAAGCTAAAATAATTAATGGTGTATTCTAATGATTTCCAGATATTAAAAAAACATTTAAAAAATTCAGTGATATCGTGAATTCAACAAATTTAAAACAGTTTAGAGTGTTCAGAAAATTTTAAAACAATTCAGAGAATTCAAAAAATTTGGAAGAATTCAGAAAATTCGGAAGAATTCAGAGAATAACAGAAGAATTCATAGAATTGAGAAAATTCAAAGAATTAAGAAGAATTTAGAAAATTCGGAAGAATTCACATAGTTCAAAAGAATGCACAAACTTCCAAAGAATGTACAGAATTAAAAAATATATATAAAGTATTTCAATAGAACTTACCGAATACAAAAGAATTCAAAAGATTTCAAAGAATTTCAAAGAGTTCAGAGAATTTAAAAGAATTCAGACAACTGAGAAGAATTGAAAGAATTCGGAAGAATTCCGAGAATAGCGGAAGAATTCACAGAATCAAGAATAATTCAAAGAATGAAGAAAAATTTAGAGAATTCAGAAGAATTCACAGAGTGCAAAAGAATTAAAAAACTTCAAAAGCATTTACAGAAGTAAAAAAAAAATAGAATTTCAAAATAATTTTGAGAATGCAAAAGAATTCGTAAAATTCAAAAGATTTCAGAGAATTTAAAAGAGTTCAGAGAATTCAATGAATTCAGACAATTTAGAAGAATTCAGAAAATTCAGAAGAATTCAGAGAATTGAGAAGATTTAAGAGAATAAAAAAGACTAATGGTTAAGATAATTGCAAAAAACTGCAAAACAATTCAAAGGACCACAAGTGAATTCTAAGAATTCGCAAAAGATATTTTTTAAGAATCTCGTATCTTAGTTGCCGTGTGAAGTTGCACCATTGATATTCGCAACCTCCTGCAAATTTAAAATTACTCTTTTGCGCACACACCCTCATGAGTGACACATGGACTGTCGTCAATATAACGCATGCTTCCGATTGGTTATTCTTTAATTGTTAATTACTCATTAATTATTAACTTTAAAACAAATTTTTATTATTATTTTTAAATCCATTTTTTATGAGGAATTCAAAAATATAAAAATGTACCCTGAGTACTGGGACACCCTGTAGTCTAATTTGTATTTATTATGCGTCAGTAATTCAGTTATTTTAATCACGAGGCCATCATGGAAATTTATAGCACATTATTACCAATACTTGTACAAATATGGTTTACCTCATCACAGCATAATGTAAGTTATACTCCAGTATAAAATGCAATAGTCATTGAGTTTTACAACATAACAAACAATGTTTCTTTATAAAAGTTGAATAATTCTTTCCATTCTGTTATTGTACAGTTTCTTTTTAAAATGAGCAAGCAATTTTATCTGAGTCTATTAATAGCTTGTGCGGTTTTCTGGCACAGAATTTTAGCTTCATCTGATAGGAAAAGGAAAAATGAAGAAGACGGTAAGTGAAATAATATTCTTTCTGTTGGAAAAAAATATCAATTTTCATTTGCAGTACTGAACCCTACGTCAAAATATGAAACTTTTCTGCGTGATAGTAATTAACAATGTATATATGGGTTATTTTCATATAATTCAGGATTTTATGTCTGTAACATATCATAAATTGTGCCAATGTTATCTACTAAATTCTATTTAAAAAATTGAGTTTAATGCATTTTCAGTAGAAAATATTTACTTTAATATGGTACCACTGTAGACGTTTTGAGGCCCTCTGAGTCAGAAAAAATAGTTTTTACGTCGGTGTCTGTCTGTCTGTTGTTGTTGTCGTCTTTGTCTGTACGTCAGATAAATTTTGAAATATTACTCGGATTGGATTGTGTTTTAGCACACTTTCTAAGGATGTAAAAAGAAAGGACGTGTTCGTTAACCACCTTTTCTGAATGAAAAATAAAAAAGTTAGAGAATTTTGAAAATTTTCAAGACCATTTTTTTAAAGCTTTAAAAATTCTATGTACGGCTATTCATAGTACGTGAAAAGTCAAACCACTTATGCCTACGACTTTTTCAGTAAAAAGAGAATTAGCAGAGTTACATCAATTTCAAAATGAAAAAAAAAACGAAAATGTACTTGTCCAATAAACATGGAATGTTCCAAGGTGATTTATTCAGCGCACTATGGTTTTTTATAGCATTGAACCCACTAAGTTGGACGCTCAAAAACACGTCCTATGGGGTTATGCAAGCTCAAGAGTCGAAACTGAACAGTCTACTTAACATCTTACTGCACTTTTCGAATCACATCAGGATGTCTCTGGGCTTGGACAAATGCAGAAAGCTGCATTTCTCCCATGGAGAGGTAAATATTCTACAGATACTGGACGACCGCTACCTAATTTGGGCGATGACTGATGAAAAATCGTACAGGTACCTCGGCATATTGCAGGCAAGGGGTCCGCTCCACTCTGTGATTAAAAAGGTGTTTGAGACTGTTTTTTTTGGGTCGCCTTATTATGGTTCTGGCGTCCCGCCTCTGTGCGAACAACAGCACAAAAGAAATTAACACCTATGCTATTCCTCTCCTAACATACTTCTTTAGTTCGGTCTCCTGGTCCATGACTGTACTCGAGAAGCTCAACAGAACCATCCGCGTGAAAATGTCTAAACACCGAATGCACCACAATTGGGCGAATATTTCCAATACAGGACAAATATCTTGCTCAACGACTAAATCTGTAGATTTGACCTGTATACCCCCTTAAAACTTGCAGCTGCTGATTTCCAGGATATTAGTTATCTCAACGCCAAACAGTTAGCTGCTCAATGGCGGGGTGAACAGCTGCACAGACAACACCCCCAAGCTTCAGGTTTTCCTTGCGTGGATAGTGTGGCTTCAAACCTCTGGTTAAAATGGGGAGAATTCTTTCCGGAGATAGAAGGATTCGTCATTGTCATCCAGAACAAGGTAATCAAGACGAGGAATGATCAAAAACATATTCTTGGTATGGTGGCAGTAATTAACAGAAGCTGCCTTGGTGGAAAGCCCAATGAGAACATCGAACACATCATTGATGGCTGTACGATGCTTACCTTGCATGAATACATGCGCAGACATAATAATTTTTCTGGGATCATTCACGAACAAATTGCCCTGAACACTGGCTTACATCCAGATGTCCTCTGGATAGATCAACGTGCTCAACATGTGACGATAATAGACATAAGCGTTCCCCTAAACAATAACATTAGGTTTCGATACACTGAGAAGATCCAGAAATATTCGGAGCTGAAGCAGGAGATCCTGATAATGTGGAGGGTAAAGAGGTCATCCACCCAGTCATGATCTCCACTGGGAACGTTTATGCGAAATGCGTGCAAACCTTGGAAGAATTGGAAGATTGAAATTCGCTACATCCCATTCAGAAGGCAATATTGCTGAACATATGCCGCATCATCCGGTGTTTTCTGGACGTGAACAATGATAGCGGTTAAAATTGTCTCCTATGGCCATGCCGCGTACACGGTAGATGACTGTGATAATCAAATTTTTAATTTCTGATCTTCCTTTTTACATTCTCAACATTTATGATTGAGAAAGTATTAGAATTGTTAGAAATTCCACACCTCAGTTTTTCAAGGGATCTCTACGTTAAGAGACCACACGATGGCGTCCGTGTGTGTGTGTGTGTGTTTGTGTGCGTGGGGTTTTTTTTGGCTTCGCAATCCGTCAAGTTAATTCATATTTTGAAGCGTTGGTCTGAGTCGTTGGCATATGAAATAACGTTTTGTAAGAAAGATGGATCCCTATAAACGGGCACTCCATTATGAATGTTCGATCCCTATAGACGGGCTTTCCAGCACATGACTGGCGAATTATGACGAATGAGCAAGAAGAATATGGAGTTCCGAATCAACTACTGTGATCAGCGAATCTACTAAGCACTTGCTGCGTTTCGCGACCGTGTTTAGTAACGAGGTACTGGGTCATAAGTGGGTAGAAGGTGGCCCATAATAATAACAGATCTGTAATATGAACCCAGTTTGCATAAATTTGAATACGAACAAGAAATTTGTCAGTCTCTTGAAAAGGTATAATTGAAATTTCAATATCTTAAATTAGATTAAAATCAAATTCAAAATCCCATTTAACGTCCAACATTCAAGTCAATGTATAAATTCCTAAAAATAAACCAAGAATCTTAAGATAAAATTTGGACAAACACCACAAAATGCTCCTATTGCAATTCCTGAAAACAAAATAAATATTTGTGTCTTTGAACATAAATAAAAAAGAGGACCAACCAAATCCCCTTTCTTCTCTTTTTTATTTCTTTCGTCTTTTTTATTTTTATTACTTTGAAATCACAATAAAAATGCATGGATAATATTCACCCACGTTTCAGTGCTCACACATCACCCTTATCAAGGTAAGCAAAATTAAACCAGGTGAGAACAAGAACGAAAATACGATGCTACCTCCTGGATACCTAAGAACTAAGTGTGGGTATAAAGGCAAATCCTGTATACCTGAGAACTAAGTATGGGTCTAAAGGAAAATCCGTTATGAACATGATTAAACAGGATATAAGAGAAAGTCAAGACTCATTTTTATCTATTGCTAAATGTAATTAATCATACTAGAATGACTTTTGTTCAATTTATCCAAATCTGTTTTCAAATTATAGACAACTTATTTTGTTTTTTAATATAAAGCATTTACATGAATTCTCTCTTTCTCTCATTATTTTCACGTTGTAAAATTTCAACATTATCCCAGTCGAACTCGTGGTCAATATCAACAAACCCTCTCGTATGTCTAGCAAGAACACTCTTATAACAGCGTCCCAAACGAACATCACTTTTGTGTTCCTCCACCCTAGTATCAAGAAGTCTGCCAGTCTGTCCCACATAAGTCATCTTACAGATCATGCAAGTGATCTTGTAAACAACACCACCTTTTTCAAATTTATCTAAAGGATCTTTACAAAAAGTTATTATTGAATGCTTATTATCCATATTATCATATATTAGGGATATGGAGGATTTGCTTTCCAATCGTTATAACTGTTTACTTATTTTAAATTCAACGGATCTTTTTATAGGCAAAAGTTTGGTACTCCCATAGATTCAGTCATTTCTCCGATTTTAGCAGAAATTATTATGGAAGATTTGGAGGTCTTTGCTTTTAAGAAGCTAGATTTTATTTTGCCCTTTTACTTTCGTTATGTTGATGACGCTTTATTATGTGTTCCTCTAGAAAAGGTACAGGCAGTTATTAATGCTTTTAATGGTTTTCATCCAAATCTTAAATTTACCCATGAAATAGAGAAAAATAATAAAATCAGTTTTTTGGATATAGAAGTAATCAAAGGTCAGCATGGTTATACTATTATCAATTGGTATAGGAAAAGTACATATTCAGGTAGAATTTTAAATTTATTTTCTGCTCATCCTCTTCAAAACAAAATTGCAATGATCAAAAACTTGGTTGACAGAGCTCTAGGTTTGTCCCACATTTCATTTGACAAAGAGAATTTGAATATTGTTAGAAATATCCTTTTTCTTAATCATTACCCACGAAAGTTGATTGAGCAGCATATCACAATTAGAATTCAACAAATCAAAACCAAACAAAGTAACATTTTATCTACAGATGATCAGAAGGAATTGAGAGAATATAGTTCTTTTAATACTTTTGTTCTTCCTTTTTTTGGTCAAATTTCAAAAACTATTGAATTTATGTTAAGCAAATTTAATATTCATACCATTTTCCGTATACCATTTAAAATGGATTCAATAATAACTTTTTGTAAAGATCCTTTAGATAAATTT
>CAKNWT010226118.1:0-13560 GCA_932066315.1 Andricus coriarius
TTTCGCGAAATTTTTATGAATATTTTTAAATTTTTTACATAAATCAATTCTTTATAATAAACGATGATGAATCATTTTCTCTGGAATTCTTTTGAACAATTAAATTCAAACTCAACTTATAGATTCGGAATTCACTGCATAAAAATACTATCAGTTTGTTTGTAGGGTTTCATTAATATAACTTTCCTAAGATTCTTAAGAAAATTCCAAAAGATTTTTGAAGATTTCATAACTTGTTACGAGTAACTTAGTTGCTAAAAAGTTGCCTTATTTGTAGCTTTTAGGGTAACTTCGTTACTTTTTTAAAAAGTAACTTGTAAAGAAACTCAGCTACGATTTTTGCAGTAATTTGTAACATTACGTTTAGATGCTTTCAAGTTACTTTCTGATTTTCGTATGGGTAGAAAATTCGTCTATTTTGGTTAAAAATTTTACTACTTGGTTGAATATTCAACTATTTTGGTAACAAATTCATTTTGTTGAAAATTAAAGTATTCAGTTGAAAAGTAATTTTTTTGTTAAAAATTCACATTTTCGGTTTGAAAATGCAAAATGCACGTTTTGTAGGAAATTCGCCGTTTTGGCTACAATTCAGTGGACATTTTTTCTTCTCGCCTAAAATTTGGCTTTTTCGTTCCAAAATTTAGGTCTTTTGGTAAAATAATCTCTTATTTTTTGGTTAAATATTCATATATTTTGGTAGAAAATTAATATTATTTGGTTGAGGAATCAGCTATTTTCTTGAAAATTCGTCTTTTTTTGTTGAATTCAACTGTGTTTGATTTGAAATTAACGTTTTTTTGCTTGAAATAATATAAACTATCATATTTTTCATTCAGAATTCATCTATTTTGGTTGAAAATAATTTTTTTCAAATTGACATTTTATGGTTGAAAATATAACTATTCGGTTGAGAGTAAAACTACTTGGTTAAATTCAGTTTTTTGGTTGAAGATTCATAATTTTACAAGAAGTTGAAAATTCATTTCTTGGGTTGAAAATTTAACTATTTTGTTTATATTTTTTTTTCGAATGTACAAAAAAGTCAAATATATTGGAAGGAAATTCAACTACTAGGTTAAAAATTAACTTTTTGTTGGAAATTCAACTATTTTTGGTTTGAAAATGGTAGACAATCCAACTGCCTTGGATTTGAAATTTAAATCGTTCGCTGTTGAAATATCAACTATTGTATTTTTGGTTGTATTTGTGAAAAGTTTAAATAGCTCTTTGAAAAATAATAAACATTTTTGTTGAAAATTCAACTATTATGATAAGAAGTGTTGGTTTTGATTTGAAAATTCATCTTTTTTGATAAGAAAATTTATTTCCTCTTTAGAAAATTTGTATTTTTTGTTTGAAATTTAAACTGTTCGATTGAAAGTTCAACTACTTTGTTAAAAATTCAGTTTTTCGGTTGAAGATTCATAACTTTAGTTAAAAATTCATTTCTGTGGTGGAAAATTGAAATATTTTGTTTCAAATTTGTTTTTTATGGAGGTTTTTTTTAGACGATTCAAATTTAATCATACAAATGGCGTTTTATCCGAAATTTGAAACGTTTTAGGCACTGACATTCATTTTTAATGTCTAATAAAAATAAAGTCAACAAAACGATGATGAAAAAAAATTATCAGAGTTATAGCATTTACAATATTTTCAAAATCAATAGAAAATGAAAATGTTAAGGCAAACAACGCACGATATAAAAAAAAAGTCAAGAAAAGAAAAACTTTGTTTTTTGAAAGCCCTACAAGATTATCATAAAAACCTTTCCAATTTTCTTGAAAAATCAAAAATTCAAATTCTGTTCGCGCAACAAATAATGATAAATGAAAAATTCCATTTTATGATCAAACTACGCAAGATACGTAAAAAGATGAATAAAAAAAATTGTGTTCCTAAAAAAGATCTACAAATTTATTATAAATCACATTTTGATCAAATCTCCACGTTTTGGGACCCCCTGAGTCAGAAAAAGCTATTTTTACGAATGTGTCTGCCTGCCTGTGGTCTATGGTGTAGGCACGATGACTTTCAGCATTTCCAAAATTTTTGAACCTGCTGAAGTCAAGGTAACATGCTACACTTTTTTTCTTTTACATATTAGACAAAATTAATACAAATTATTTAAATTATATATATATATATATATATTGTATATGTTACAAAAAGGCCCCTTTTTCGAATCCACAATTTATATAATTTAACTGCTGATGGATGATTACTTACTTAGTAAGAAAGCTAACGCCACTTCTCCCATCTTCTTGAAGACTAAATTTTCAGATAATTGTTAACCGATGAAAATTCTTTTAAGAAAAAAAAATCGTGAAATAACGATATTTGACAAGAAACTGAATATTTTTTACAGTGATGACAGCCGTTGTTTCAATCGCCTTTCATAGTATTTGCGTACTGGCTTCGAAGAAAGTGTCAAGGTTCGGTCCATGTCCAAATGGAAATAATTTTTAGGTCTCGCGATGTGTACTTTATGTTTCAATAACAACCAAATTTAAGAGTCATTACCTAAAAGTCACATATCGAAATTCTTTAACAAATGAGCCTGGTCTGCGCCATGAGTCTGCCCGATTTTGTGTGAAGATATCGATGGGTCCTAAAAGAAACTACGCAACTCGCGGCGACAGATACAGAATACGTATGTTTCTCCGCGAGTTGCGTAGTTTCTTTTAGGACCCATCGATATTCGGAAAATAATAATTTAAATCTTTTCTAAAATTACGAATATGTAATGAAAGTGGGATAATTATTTAGAATAATTTTAATCATATGAAGGATTATATTTCTTAAGCTTGGATATTGCATCTGAAAATTCTTTCAAAATTTTCCATGGATTTTGTAAAAGCCTAAAACTTAAAACAGAAGGACCGTAATGATCAGAAAAATGTATTTTTTGAACAATATCGTTTATGGGATTATAATTTAATTAATTCCTCAAATTTTGTGTCGCCGTAATTTGACAAATCATGCTTGAAGCATGTTCTGAGGAAATAACTATTTAGACCAAATTCTCTAGTGTGTCAGTAGTACTATTAGTTCAAGTGTATAGCAGCTTCAGCGCAGATAATTTGAGGACAAAAACTAGAAAATATTTTCGGTCGCGTATATCGCAGACATCCATTTCACATTCTCATTAGAGAAGGGATTAGTTTTCTGTAAAATTTGACCGCCCCCCCTCCCGTTATTGTCAAGTGTCCCGGTTTGGAAAAAGAAGAAAATGAAAATTTTAAGCCAAACAGTAAACGACATATAAAAACGTAATTGGAAGAAAAACGTTGCATTTTGTATACCCAAGAGTAATATTATAACCAGCCTTTAAATTTTCTTGAAAATCGAAAAGTCAAATTTTGGAGTAACACCCGTTGCTACACAAACTTATTCTACACAAAATATGGTATATTATACAAAACGTACACTGATCATATTTTTCCTACAAAAAATATTTTTCACATATAATATTTCCTACACAGAAATAAATATTATTGATTTTATCCTGAAAATATTTTTAAAATATTGTACACAAAATTGTTCTGTCCAATATTTTTCCTACACAAAATATGTTCTACACAATATTTAAATCAATTAAAATATGGCAAATATTCTGAGTAAGATATTCAACACAAGCATATTCTACACAAAAATATTATAAGTGTGCAAGTATTCCTACACAAAACATATTTTACATAAATTATTCTCCAGGTGGAATATAAATGACAATATTAGTTATGCCTTTTACCTAATTTCAAATTGTTTGAACAATTATTATTTGTTGAAACACGAATTTCAATGACAATAGTTCTTGTCAACATAGTTGGTAATTATTTAAACAATTTTTATCCTTTGAATCGTAAAAAGTTATTATTTCGCTAGGAATAATGACACATTTAACAAATGTTAAAAGTAATTTTTGTTTAAGATATTTAGCAATTATTTAAACAAATTTCACTTTTTTAAAAACAATTTGTTCATTCTGCAAGTTGTGAAAAGTTATTATTTTCTTAAATTAATATCGACGATACAGAATGTGAGGAGTGATTTTTTTACAGATAATTTGCGATGATTTAAATAAGTAATACCAATTGCTTCTTTTCATAGGACAGATGGAGAAAATTCTACTTTTTTTATATCTATTGCAATATATGTATATGTGGCTAATTAAACAGTGTTTTATTTCATCAATGAAACCGATCTAAAAAAATAACCATCAATAACGTAACTAAAAAAAACTGTTCAAAAAAACTATATTTTTTATTGGTTATAAGTTCTAAAATAAGATAATACTGAACTAGAATTTTCTCCACCTTTCCTATCAAAAGACGCCAGTGAATAATGATTAATTGTTTAAATAATTACAAACTGTCTTTTACACAAGATATCAATCTTAGCATTCATTAATGGTTTTATCGATTCCAGAGAGCAGTAACTGTTGAAGATTTACTGGGGAACTATTTTCGTTAACAAATCTAAATTGTTTAAATAATGGCCAAATATCGTTAAAAAATATATTGATTTCAACATTCGTTCGTTGTGTAATTATTTCCAGGAAGTAATAACTTTTTACCAATAAAAAGAAATATTCTGTGTAGAAAATATTATGTGTAGGAAATACTCTGTGTAGAAAAAATGCTGTGTAGGAAAAATATAACAGTATTAAATTCTGTGTAGCAAATATTTTGTGTAGAAAATATTTGGTGTAGGAAAAGTATGATCAGTATAAATTGTGTACAATATATTTTGCGTAGAACGCCAGGTACGAAAAACTATGAATTGATAAAAATTGTGCATTCAAAAAAGATCTACAAATTTGTGAGCGATTACTTTTTTATAGGACTCGCGGTTTTTATTTCAATCGTGAAAAATAAAATAATTAAATTTTTGGACAAACGACACAAGCTATGAAAAAAAATCAATTGACAAAAGTTGCTCGCCGAAAAAAAGGTTCAAATTTGTGATCAATAATTTTTTGATAGGACGCGCAGTTTTTGTTGTAATCGTAAAAAATATCATTAAAAATAAAGAAATTAATTTTCTGGAAAAACCACACAGGAGACGAAAAAAATGAAAAGATAAAAGTTGTTCAACCAAAAAAGATCTACAAATTTGTTATAAAGCTTTGTTATTAAAATACATTTAAAATAAAAAAATGACTTTTTGGAAGAACGATATAACGTGAAATAAAATGTATAATAAAAACATTGTTTTTTTTTATAGGATGCGCAATTTTTTTGATTATAAAAACCCAACAAAAAAGTTAATTTCCAACTAAAAATTTTGAATTCTTAATGAAAAATGTAATTCCTAATTAACATTTTTACCAAAAAATATTTTTATTTTAAATGTTAAGCAGTTGAATTCATAAAAAACAGAAATATTTAACAAAATAGTTCAATCCTCAACCAGAAGAGATTAGTTTTTAACCAGTAGCATTTTTAACCAATAAAGATAAAATGGTTTTCAAAAGAGACGAATTTTCAACAAAAAAGTTAATTTTCCGCCAAACAGTTAAATTTTCAACCAACCTTTGATTTTTTTATCACAGAATCCTCAAAAATCTACATTATATTAAAAATTTGTTTGCATCTTCTCAACATTTCAATTATTTTCAAATCTTGTCAAAAATACCAAAACTTTAAAACCTTTTTTAAAATAAGTCAATTTTTTCTAAAAATGTTTTAATTTATATATAATTAAAAAATTTGGTATAAAATGTTCTAAATTTTTTTCGGCATTTTTAGAAATCTTTTGAAATGTTTTGAGCTATTTTCAAATTTTCTTTTAGAATTAATTTTTTTAAATAAAGAATCATCTGCAGTTTTTCCACGAATCTTAGAAAAACGTTTACATTTTTTTGAAGTCTTTCAACATTCCTGAAAAGCTTCTGAATTTTGTGTTGCAAATCCTTAAATGTATGCATTTTATATGAAATTTGTTGAAATATTTTCAAGTTTAAAATTACAGTAAACTTCCGAATATTTTAAAGACGGCTTATTTTAAAGATCACATATTTTAAACCCCCTACACGCACTTATTTTAAATTGCGCAGTTTCGTCATCTCCCACCAAGGTCCCTGTACACTCTCCTCCGCGTCAGTGAATGACCAATAAACAAAAAGAGGCCCGTAGAGCGCCCTCGTTGGTTCAAACTGAGTATTTTTTCACGTCATTGGTACTCTCACCTCAAATTTCGTACGCAAATTGTCGTACGCCAACAAAAACATTTGAAACCCACTTGAAAAACACGCATACACGCATGCAGACTAACGGACCGCGACTTTTTCAACTGCGCAATAAGCCGGATATCCACTTGCCTGAACCGTTTCCATAATATTGCCCAATATATGTACTCGAAAGAGTATTCACGCACTCGGCAACCGTCTCTCGCCCTACGCGCTGAGAAACTGCATGGGCCAGCAGTTCTTGAAATTTCGGGTGTATTTATTTGTATTATTATTGATAGTATTCATTATTGATTTCAAATCACCCGCGCTTCTCGGTTGAAAAAGTTACCTGCAGGCAGCGCATCGATACAAGAACGGGGCAGCCAATGAGCGTCGTGGATAAAAATAAACTACCGAATCGCGGTAAGGGTGGGGCCCCCTCCGGCTTTAAAATATTTGGTCGGGTACGTGTCAAGGTCCTTAAAATATTCGGAAGTTTACTGTATTTTTGTATTTTTGTAAAACTTCTAAATATTTCTTAAACTTACTTGAATTTTAACTAAAATTTTGCAATCTCGCAAAATCGATACTTTTGCTTCAAAATCTTCTACATTGTTTTCCGAAATTTGAGAAAATTATTTGTAATGTTTTGAAATCTTTTACAATTTTCTCTTTAAATTCTGTTGTAATTTCCCCATGAATATTTTTCGAAATAAAAAATCATAAAAAATTTTCCCAGTTTTCTTGGAACCTGTGAAATTCTTAAAAAGCTTATTTTTCGAAATCTTGGAAAATGAAAAAAAAGTGTTGTTTGATGTTTTTTCAAATCTTTTCAAGAGTTAAATTATTTTTAAACATTTTTAAACATTTAGAATAAAATTCGTGTTTTATTTTTAAAAACCCCACAAATCAATTGACGAAAATGAGAAAAATTTCATTGATTTCAGTAAAAATGGCATGCATTTAAAGGAATTTAAGAGAAATGAGAAAAATTCGACGAAATTCCCAAAAATTCAAAGTTAATTAAACAAAAAATAAAAAATATGTACAAATGAATCAAATTTAATTTTTTCTTTAAAAAATGTTTGTTAAAATTTAATTAATTGGTCAAAAGTTTGAATATTTTGTATATAATTTTCTTTGTGCTGGGTTATTAATTAAGTCTTTTAACTGAAAATTTACCAATTCCATTTTTGGTTCAAAATTTCTCTTCTTTAGTTTATAATTGAAGTATTTAGTTTAGAATTGTCTTTACTTTGTAAAAAAATTGAATTTTTTGGCCGAAAATTAACCCTCTTTGTTGAAAATTAAACTAGTTAATTAAAAATTTAAATATTAGATTGAAAATTTATGTATGTATTTGTTGGTTTAAAATTAATTTTTTAAATGAAAATTGAACGACTTAGTTGCAAATTCAACTGTTCAATTTTTTTCAAATTAACTTTTTGGTTGAAAATTCAAATTTTTTGTAGAAAAGTCAACAATTTGTGAGAAACTTCGTTTTCAAAATAAAAACTTACTTTTTGCATTGATAATTTAAATGATTTTTTGTCGAAAATGCAATTGTTTGATACAAAATTAATCTGCTCTTAGTTGAGGATTCAAGTATTTTGTTGAAAAATCGTATTCATTGGTTAAATTCAACTGTTTCTGATTTGAAATAAAAATATTTTTTGGTTAAAATATCAAAAATTAAATTTTTTTTTGAAAATTGATCTTTTTAGGTTAAAAATTAAGCTCATTGATTGAAGTAATGTCTTCCAAATTAGTTTTTTTCGTTGAAGATTCATCATTTGACTTAAAAATTAATTTCTTTAATTAATTTCTCTGCAATTTTAGGCAATCTTTTGCAATCCCATGCAATCTTGTAAACCTAACTTACGAAAAAATATAATAGAAAATTCAGCAGAGATCTATAATGATTTTCCTATATTAGTATAAATAATAAAAATATATAATATATATAATAATAAAATTAAATTAGTATAAATAATAGTATAAAAAAAGAATGTTAAAATATTGAAGGAGTTGATTAAAAAAATAGGGAACGTATAAACGAATTATTTATTTATTTAACGTAAGATTTCAACTAATTTTAAGGAACTCAAATGAATTCCAGAGAAAAAGGCGTGACAAAACAGGAGCGTTGCGTTAAGGCGCTGTGCCCTAACGGCCTACCTGTCTAACTGCGTCATGACATTGCGATATCGTGTGATAGAATCAGCCTGTCTTTATTGACATCGAAAATGTTATACTACAATTTGAAATTGATTATTTACCAGAAGATTTTTCGTAAATATTTTATTGAAATTCAATTTTCTTCTGAATTGGTAGCGCTGCCGTTGGCTCTCGCCTACACTGTAAAAAACAGTATTATTTCAGTGCTAGTTTCAGGTATTACAATAAGACTCAGAAAAAACAGTCTCGAGTGGTACTAAAATGAGACTACTGGTGGGATCCCAGAATCATTTGTTTTACATTAAAAATAACAGCATGAAGTTATCCTATTCAAAAACAGGGCAAGAAAAAATGATACCTTAAAAAAAGGGATCTCTAGTTTTTACAGTGTACAGAGGGTCCGGAGACAGTGTCGCAACCAAGCCGGATGTCGCTATTGTAAGGCCGGATGCCACCATTTTAAGCACTGGTTGTCTATAGTATAGTATATATATAGTATATGTATAAGAAAGCTGAGCTAATCAGCGAGAGATCCGCTAGGCTGCCACACTGTCTCTGGACCCTCTGTACTGTCGCCAAAAGGCTCTACGATTCCACAAAGAAAACAAAGAAGAAGAAGTATGGGATAGACAGAGAGTGTATGATTGTTTCGAAACACAAAGTGTGACCCGTCATTGGAACACAATCGGATTTGATTGAGGATGTAATTGTCACGAGTGCGACTAAAGTGTGTGGTACTGCGGTTGTAGGAAGAATGTCTGGTGATGTATGGTGGAATCATGAAATTCAGGCAGCCCGACAAAAAAAAGAAACACAGGTCTTAGCGATGAGGAGCCCAATGACTTGAAAATAATTACAGACACACAAAGAGAAAAGTTAAACGACTAGTCAAGGAATGTAAATATAATACCAAAACAGAAGATGAGAAGAAAGTGCAACAAGATTTCGAAGGAAGCGAAAAACTGTTTCAAAAATGATGAAAGGAAATAAAAGTACAGAGTTTGTCAGCATGAGAAATAGCAAAGGTGAAATGCTATATGATACAGACGGGATACTATACGCTCTAAGAGACTCTTTCAAGGAATTATTGGGAGATGAAGCTACAAGACACCACAACTGCGATATAGAACCCGATGCGTTAGGAAACCCAATTCAGAAAGTCTGTGTCAATAACGTTAGGGATATAATTAAGAACTTATAAAATTGTAAGGCTGCTGGTGTAAACATTAACGCTGAAATGCCTAAATACTGTAGCGAGTAACTACCTCACAGGTTGTGCGAATTGATGAATTTATGTATCTAGGTGGGAAAAGTTTCAGATAAATGGAAAAAAGTAATTATCGTATCAATATACAAAGGAAATGGAGCTAAAAGTTGCTGTAATAATTACAGAGGGATTAGCTCATTAAGTACCGTAAGTAAAATATATTCAAAAATACTTATTCGTAGGGTAATGGAAATAACAGAAAATAGGATATGGAAAGTCCAAAGTGGATTTATGCCAGGAAGATCATGTACAGATAAAATATTTAGCTTACGACGGACCACAGAAAAAAGTTTGATAGTAGGAAAAAATTTGTCTGTGCATTTGTTGACCTAGAAAGAGCGTTTGACAAAGTGGATAGAAGTAAACTTTGGGAATTCCTGAAAGAATACGAAGTCAATGGATGGCTCTTACAAGCAATAAAAACAATCTATGCTGGTAGAAAAGCGAGTTTTAGGGTGAATGGGAAACTGACTGACTGGTTCGATATTATGCAAGATATTAGACAAGGATGTGTTATGTCCTTATGGGTATTCATTATATTCATGGACAAGTGTATAAGAATGGCCCTCTTCGACGAAGAAGGTGTGGATCTCGAGACAGTGAGGGTACGTGGATTAGCTTTCGCAGATGACAAGATTGATATGGAAAAATCAATCGAGGACTTGCAAAGAATATTGATTAAACTGAATAGAACAAGTTGATAAGTACATATATGTTGGTCCTCTGCGAAACATTTCACTTTAAAATTCTGTTAGTGAACAAAATGTCCCATGCCTGCAGACAAAGGTGTAAAAATATACATTCTCGTTGGAATCTCGTAAACATAACCTTATATTGTTAAAGTCTGGGTGACTGGCTTTCATCAATATGCTTAATGTTTCTTTCTTTTAGAATATCCATTTTCGTTTTAGAAACTTCAACATAACATTTAAATTTTATAAATCGTTACTATTAATTTCTTTAAAAATTTAAGATTTTTTACAAAAATACCACTTTTTTATTCGTACGTTTCTAAACTTGACCACAAATTGTTCATGCTTGTAACTTTCCACAATATTTATTGAGTTTTTCTTTAAGCATCCATTTCCATTAAAAAACAAAGACATTACCTCAAATTGTTGATGCTTGTTACCTCCCTTTTCCCAATGAATTTTAATGATTTTTTTTTGTAAGATGCTTATTTCAGATAGTAAATAAAAAACACTACCTCAAGTTGTTGACGCTTTTGTTAGATTTCATTAAGAGGTAATGCTTTTTTCTTTAAAATATCAATTTTCGTTGAAAACATTAATATAACCTTGAATTCTTAAAGCTCATTAGTTTCCCTCGGTACTTGGCAATCTTTTTCTTTAAAATTTTCATCCTCGTTGAAAAACCCTGACAACAGTAATACAAATTTCGGTAAAGAAAACGGCACAATAACTCAAAATTTCTGAAGCGTTTAAGAGCATTTCAAAATAGTTAATAATATTTGTAACGTTTATCTCCGTTGAAAATACTCGAATATAACCCACAATTTTCTTATTTTTCTGAGGAATGGCAATTTTGTCTTGAAGATACCAATTTTCAGTGAAAAAACATAAATGGAAAAAATGAAAAATACATCCAACTACTTTGGTTTGTTAAGTATGTCACTGGTGCTTTATAGTTGTTACAACCGATTTCGTTGTGTCACTAAATTGTTACGCATGGGCACTTCAAAAGATATAATAGCAACATGAACTAGAAAAATAAGTTTGTCGACCAAGAAAGCTGCAGCGTTATATTTAGTTGAAATATATTTTGTTGAAAATCTCAAGCCTAATCTTACGTGTAAGTTCTTTGATAGTATGATCCATTTCCATTAATAAAATCCAAGAACAACCTTAAGTTATTAAATCTCGTAAGGTTTCCTCAATACCTGATGAGTTCTCCTTTAAATTCAGCTAATTATATAGTTACGTGATGTCCATAATTTTGTAAATAGAAGGTGCCAAGTTCGAACAGTATACTTTGACAGATTCCTTTTAACATTTTCACAAGTCATCAGTTATCAAATATAAATAACAGCGAAGAGTACAGATACCTCATTGTAAACTGCACTGCTAGAAAATATGTAATTAGTAAACAAAGTGGAGTCCGCTTATCAGTTTTTGCTCAGAAGTCGGGATCCAATTAGACACAATGATGCAAACTTTCAGATGAGTAGTGAATTACTATTTAGGATTATGTAAAGTAATAATTTGTATCTACAGAGTTAAGACGAAATATTTATTATAAAAAATATTATAAAATTGACTTTCAGCATCTAAAATTTGTTGTGACATGATCCTCGTATAAGAATAAGAACCTGCATTTACTGTCCTGAAGATTCCTCCCTTTCATTTCCTCTATTTTTATATTGAATTTTATATTCACAGGATATATGAAGTCCCTTATGAGATATATAATGACATATTTAATTATTCTCTTTACTCTTTATAGAATATTACTTCTTGCTTAGTCTCTTGAAATAATAATTGTCGTTCTTTTTCAATTAACATTCCAACTCGCGCAAATCGGTTTAGTACAAAAAGGGTGGTCCAGTACACTCGTATAATCTAATACCTTAAAATTCCCTAACCCGAATTTCTTCAAACTAGCAGACTTAAATGTGTATATGGACGGTCATAACTTGGTCGTGACATCCCAACGTTAGTTCAGATATAATGACGTAACCTAAAGACAACAAAAAATAGGGAACTAAGAAGGTATAATTACTTTTTAATAATTATACTTCTATTTTATGATTACAATGGATGAGAATTTGTGAAGTTTCGATGAATTAAAGAATTTCATAAAGAAAAAAAGCAAATTTATTATTATTTTTCGTTGTTCAAACATAAAAGGGATACATTTTTCTGTTGAGTTAAATTGTTTAACTAATTATAGTGATTTTCAGTGTTTAATTGAATATTTTCACATGGAGAGAAAAAAAATAATAAGCAAACACGACTAATAGTCCAGACAAATTATGATTTTTTCCGGGAACAAAATCAACGAGAGAAATATGGTTATGTACGCCTATATCAACAAGCACTGTAGCTACGAATGCAAGTATTTCTTTCAATACCTACATTTTAATGATTAAGTTTGCTTCAAATTTAAAGATTCAGTAAAAACGTATCAACAATCATTTTTTCGCATCCATTTACAAAAAGCAGGTGAAATCATTTCACATTTTACGCGTAGCCAGCCTCCTTACATACAAGACATACATATAACCGTTAGTTCTGCGGTGTGGCATGATAAATACCTTAGGATAGGGAATACGTGCATAAGATGCTTATTTCAACTTATATTATCTGAACTTTAAAATAATTACCTTCTTTCGAATTGCACAGACCATCAGGTATATTAATACCTAATTTCTTCCACAAGGTTAGAGTTAAGCCCGAAGATTTTATGAAATAATCACCACTTGAGTACCACTAATATCGCCGCAAAAAATCGGCGACCGTCGACTTTAGAAGGTAATATCTCCACAGAAAAAAATGCTAGGAGGTTCTAATGACGATTACACGGATCTGTGAAGTTTTCTGAACAAAATATTGTTTTCGAAATTGTTCTAAAAAATTTTTCTTCCGAGCTGTTAAACAAAATGCAAGTAAAAATGCTGTAAATAGACCCACTGCTCGAAGACCTGTACTTTCACATGACCCCACAGCCAATAATATGTTGGAAAAAATTTGAAAAAATGCTGGTATGCTCTACAACATGTCTGGAATGCAGTGGAGATCTTAAAATTTAAAAATATTCAAAAATGTCGTTTTTGCAAGCATATTTGTTGAAGATTTTTATTTAGGAATTGGATAGAGCTATCGCGCCGTATAATGGCTTGAACTGCAGAGAAATGTACACTGATTTTAATATTGTCCATGAAACTAAATAAAAATTATATTTCAGCGATAAAAATCGAATT